>JAQBSW010000920.1:0-160335 GCA_029291075.1 Eudiplozoon nipponicum
CATGTTGTACTTCGTTCAGTTACGTATTGCTATTTTCACATTTGTTTCGTGTTTACTGGCGTCTAGTCGCTAGGATCCAAAATCAGCATGAACTGAAGATATAATCCAATTTGCACATTCATTTCGCGCTTACAGGTGTCTCATTACTTGGAACCGATATTATGCCTTATACCAACTATATATTTTGGAGATGAATGTTGGACAATTGAACGGTACAATCTACTATATGAATTTGTTATCATGTTGTAGTGGAGCGTACTTCATATTAAGTTTTAGACAATGCGATTTCAAAGCCAACTCGCTATATATATATATATATATATATATATATATATATAAGCAAGGATGAACACTATAACAGTAAGCCTGCACTAATCTTTCTTACTGGTTTGCTGAATAGGTACATGGTACCGACACAATGGATTCCAATTTATGCTAAAGTTCACAAAACCTGAGATTTACATCTACTTCTGGACACCTGTTATTCAAGCAAATCCAATTTCACAAGAGTTGATCGATATCAGTTCTCATTTTTCGCGGTAATCATGACATCATTCAATAAAATGTATACCAGTAAAATACTGTTTGTTACAAAAAACTAATATATTTACATTATTTGCCGTCCAATAGTCCCATATAAATCACCCAAATATATAGTTGATATAGGGCGTAATACCGGCTCCTATTGATGAGTTGCGAGTAAGCACGAAACGAATGTTCAAATGAGATTATACCTTCTGCTCATGCTGACTTTGATTTATCCATCTGGTAATATATGAACTAATTTGTTAATAGGCCTGAAACACCTTATACACATTTACATATATAATAGTTCTCCGAAACAAACAGTATCTAAATATTATATATTTTCAATTTTTCTCTCAATATCTAGCTAAGTTATTGAAAGAGCAAAATTAGTACTATTCTCTTGAAGGGGTTGCGCAAAGCAAAGTTTTTTTTTGCGAACCAGTGATTTCTACAAAAAACGATACAAAATCCATTTTGCCGACAGTAGATGTAAAATTTCTTGCATAGCCGATGTACTTAACACGGGCTGCCTTAATCAGCCACAATCTAAGAACAAATCATTAAAAAAAATCAAGGCACTGTTCCATATATTTGTCTAAACTTGCCTATACACAGACGAGAAAAAAAGTGCACACACAAATAGAATAATTCTTTACTCACAGTTAACATATCTAGCACAAGCATCAGTCAGATTGTTTGTTCTGTAGTCACTTTAAATGCGTATTCGCGGTGGGAAACCGAAAAAAAACTATTATCTGGATACGTCTTACCACCACAAGAGTGTGCATAACACACGCGGCGGAAAAAATAATTATCCTTTAATTTTGGACCTGAGAATGTTTAAATTAAAATCAATTTGTACTATCGCTGTATATTTATTTTCATATTGCCAAAGTTACAGACAAAATTGGCGCAATAATTTTTCTACGTCTGTAAAATAATCTGTTAATGTCACATTTGCTAACGTTAAGTAAATTTCCATTCCAATATTTGTCAATATGCCGTGTTTTTAAATTTGTAATTCAAAACTAAAGGCAGGTTAGAAATTCCATTCTGTAAAGAATAAGGCATTACTTATTACATTATTAAATTCACGGAAAAAATTTAGACCCACACGTTAAACGGTGTGAAAATGTTTCGCATAAATCTAATAATTGGTTCAAACCCTACTTCAATTAGCCCGTGTTAAATTGAGCACCAGTCAAATATTTCGCCGAAATCTCATACTAAAAAGAACATTTTCGAGTATGCAAAGAATTTAATCTCCAGTATGAATTTAATACACCACTGTAATCGGCTTTCTATCACATCTGTTCCAATATACTTGGGCGACGCTATTTCCGGTGTTCGTTTCCTTTCGGATTTACGAGCTCATGTTTCATAGTTGCCCGATGAAGAGAAAGCTATGGTCTAGAAAATTGTTCTCCTCTAACCGGCGCAAAGTTTAGGTTATGATAAAATATCGTACATAAAGGAAAATACTAATAGGATGGAAGTCACGATAAGTTTGGAAATTACACTGTGCAAATATCATGTGAACCTACATGTTGTTTGGACATCACTACCTAAAACTTCTTACCAGCTATTTGCAAAAAATGATGTACAATGTATCCGATTTAAAACAGTTAAAAAAACATTACACCGTTTTGAAGATCTAGCCATGGATGCGTCCGGAATTCGCCACAGGTCTGGGGCTTATGTAGCATGAACGAGTTCAGTAAAAAAAGTGATGTGTCACATAGTATAACGCATTTATGACGTTCCCTCAATCAGTAGTTACTGACTCGTTTGTTTTGGCCAGTGCTTCCCTGTCAGTAAAAGTGAATCATTTGTCACATCATTGTAAGCCATAGATGAAACATCTTGTGGTTTTGGATGAATAGGCATATGCCAATATATTGGTTGTAGGTGCAATTCTATTGGGTTGCAGACCCGGAAACTGTGGCAACTATGTATTAGGTGTTGTGAACCTAGAAAGAAATTAATCTAAATATGACCAGAGGGATAAACTGAAGTCAGCTTGAGCGGAAAGTATAATCTCATGTTTACATTCGTTTCATGATTACAGGCGACTCATCAGTAGGAACCGGTATTACGCCCTTTAACCACTATAAATTTGCATGAGGAATGTGGGATAATAGAATGGCATGAGATTATACTTTCAGTTCATGCTGCCATTGGTTTATCCTTCTGGTCACAACTGAACTAATTTGTTATTAGTTTCTCAACACCTAATACATACCTGCATATATATATATATATTAGCTCTTCGCAACAAACAGTATCTAATTGTGATAACTTCTTGATGGATGTCTAATGAGGACGAAATCAGCATAGTTGGTGGTCTTTATTCTTTATTTCATGCCATATATATGAATGTATAAAAAATTAAAGCCTGTCATTTTACTTTAATGAATATATCTTTGTATTTCGGCAGCATTAAATAATATACTGCCTTTTGGTATTGTTAAACATTGCATAATTTAAAAAAAAATTAATCTCTTCAAGAAAATGGTTTAATAACATTGGAAAAACACACATTTGTTTCTAGAATAACTGGCGGTGATTGAATTCATCTTCATTTCGTTCATAGACATGCAGATAATTCTTTGCACCACGTCTCTGAACAAAACGTTGTGGCTAATATCCTTGCCACCAGTTCAGGTTACTTCTGATGAATTACCATTGAGCGTCAGCAACATTGCCTAGTGAAGTAATTACACATGCTACCATGTGTGATGTTTGGATAACACTAAACGGCGATTAATGAGGAATAAAAGCCTCCTGATGCTAGGGATCACATATATGCTTGTAAATAAAATGATAGTGGGTTCGATTTCTGCCGGCAGTTTTAACTAATCCGTAATAGCTGCTGAATAAGAACACTTATTGTTTACGTACATTTTTCGGTATAAACTAAGAATTGAATAGAGTTTAAAATACAGTTCTTCCAGTAGACCAGTTTCGTCCTTCTTGGGAACTTATCAATGCCGCGTTTTGCGTACGCGGGTAATAGCTGTACACGGGCAGTTACACAAAGATCCGATTTGTCACTATTTCCAATTTTGTTTTGTCTTTGATCGGGTTGACTCATTTTTACTTCAATTTGAAATGCGGTTCTATCACATCTTTGATGTGATAGATAGATGTGATAGAACCGCATTTCCAATTGAAGTAAAAATGTCAACGATCAAAAAAAGCTAAATGAAATAGTGACAAATATCTTTATGTAACTCCTAACTATTGCCTGACATCAAACTCTTCTAATCTTACCAGCAAAACATTGAGTTCAAAAGTTTCTTGGGAACTTATCACGTACTCTCCAGAATTTGCCTCGGACAGGGCTCGAGTCTGGGTACACCTGCTTCTAAATATGTTGCTCTAATCACTGAGCCACTCTTCAGAACACTACACACAATTCTCAGATATATACTAATACATACAATTTTCACTTACTGGATGAATTGCCTTTTAATGCAGCAGGTGGCTCAGTGATTAGAGCACCAGATTCTGTTACAGACGCAGCCAGGTTCGAGCCCTAGTACTGGCAAAACTCTGGAAATAAATGATGACTTCTCAAAAGGACGAAACCGGTCTACTGGATGAATTGCCTTTTCTACACTATAAAATTCTTAGTTTATACTGAAAAATTTCTTCACATAATGGGTTGGTTTGTTATACCAAAATGGCAACCTTGATTACAGTGATTGTTATCACCGTCCGCTCAAACAATGTTCGTTTAATATTATTTTTTATTCAGAGGATTGCATGTGCTATCTTATGCAATACTTAAGATATATCAGCAATTAACGTACTATATGTAGGTACTGGTCTATATATATATATATATATATATATATATATATATATATATATATACATATATATATATGAAAAGAATAAAAAAACTAGTTTTTCTTATCCGAAAAAGCTAATGTATTCTACTGGTCTATATATATATATATGAAAAAGAATAACAAACTAGGTTTTTCTTATCCGAGAAAGCTAATGTATTCTACTTTCGCAAAATTTCTAAGAGTTACCGTATTAATAATGTTATAGATTTTATTCAAATATTAAGTTAAATTGAGGTTTTTTAATATGCTTATCTCTGTATATCAAATTATGCCTAAATTTTACGAAACATCTATGCACTTATTTTAGCAGCAACATTCAGTTTACATGTGTTGCAGAAAATTTCTTATTAAACTGATATGTTGTAGATTGTTCGTTTGGAACATATGTTCCTTACAACGAGCAAGTGTTTGACTATTCATTTTTCCTAAACATATTTCTAATACCCCATGTGCGAAAATCTAACCATACTTACAGTAACCAATTATTAGATGTGTTTATAGCAAAAAAGGTGCATAACCGCTTATAATTTTTCTTCATTTTACAATTTTATTTTTAGTAAGTATTATGCAGAACCTTGCTTTTCCAGGTTACGTACTTGACTGTAGGTAAAACTGGTTCAGCTCGTTACAAATCATCACCATATAGATAAATTTTGTTGCATATTGTATTTCTTTACTTAGTAATTGGCTAAGAATTAATAAATGTCATCGAAAAAGTGCGTTTAATAAAATGTTCTAATCGACCAATGTTATATATATTAGCTACGTGTGTATTTGTATAAGTAATCTTCATAATGACACACGAAAATGATAATTTATAATAACATATTATTTCAGTTTTTCGCTTTATGCGTTTTGAAATGCTTTTGATAATCTAATAAGTGCACAATTCCAATCCATTATTATTATTATTATTATTATTATTATTATTATTATTATTATTAATAATAATATAATCATTATAAATTTCGTCGATATCATTATCATTATCACTATAAAGGTTATTATTTTTAATGTTTTATTATTATTATTATTATTATTATTATTATTGCTGTTGTTGTTGTTGTTATGACCATCAGTATTATTATTATTATTATTATTATTTCTTATTATTATAATTAGTATTTATATTATAAGTATTACTTTTAGTAATAATATAATTATTTTTAGTATTATTATTCTTATTATTAATATCATCGTCAATAGCATTATCATTGTCATATTCGTAATCGGAATCTTTATTATCTAAAAACGTTATTATTATTATTATTTTACATATTACATATATATTACATATATATATACTTATATATATATATATTGGTATATATATATATATATATATATATATATATATTATATTATGCATTTTGATCTTATATTGACTGCCGTTCAACTATGTCATTTATGCATGACAAAATTACTTTTGTTTGATATAAGTTAAGATCTTCAGAAGTGTACGCACTGTGTACTAGGTTATTGGCTGACCAAGGCATCTGAATGATTGCAGCCTTATTAATTGCACATATTTATAGGAAATATCACGGCCATGCCGATTAGCTGTTGCTCAATTTAAAATTTTTTAATCTGTAAGCCATATCAATTTATCTGTATTCATCCAGTTTATTTGGTCAACTAGTTATCTGGTATAAAAAGATAAATTTAATTGTGTGGCTAAAAGTTAAGTATTCGTGAAACACCGACCTATTTTATCGATTAAAAGCGGCTTGATTGGATTAAAGGCAACTAATACTTATTTAAAATACATATTTTACTGTAGATAGTTTCCTAATCTGAACCATACAATATTTTCTTCCTATTTTTCATCCGTGCATTAATCAAAATTCGGCCCAGTGAAATCTATACCCGTGTTTAATTTTTTAAATCAACTCTTGATTTTTTCTCAATGGATTCCCATATCAATTTTCAGTATTTGTTTTGACTATAATTTTTGTTAATATTTGGGTTCATCAGTGAAATTTGTGTATTATATTTTGTTGACTGTTTACCTGTGTGTGTATGTAGTTGTTTTTCTTAGTGCACATAAGACCGGTTTTCATTATATAACAACAAGGAAACGTCGAAAACAATCCAGGGCTTCAAAAACTGTTATATCTGTATTCAAACATACTTCTTTCAAACTCACCAACCTATCTCTGTCATTTAATATAAATTTATGACTAATTTCAAACAACTGATAATAATTCAGAAATGTATGATCTCCGAGATATATTAGAAGGCTTTGAAAGAGTTTCCTTGATGCGCAACTGGAATAATTGTAATTACCTGATCTGCGTTTTGACTAACGCAGCTTTCATTGTTCCAGTAATTTTCTTTTTCCATGATATTTCGATCTTCATTACCGAAGATCTTCATCAGATGCATTTCACGAAACAAATGAAGCAAGCGCGTTATTTCCTCTAGTCATAATATTTATATACCCCAGACTGACCTTTCATTGGTTATACGTGTGTCACGTGTGTGTGTGTGTGTGGCATTTTCATAACTGTTGTTTTCATCTAACTAATTTAGACCAGAGTGGCTAAATAATAATTTATCAATTGCATGCAATAACTATTCGTTTTTTTAAACACACTCAATGTAAATGACGTAACTGAGATGGGGAGACCCATAATTCAGAAACACTCGTCATAAAAACATGCCATGAGTGATAAAACCAGAAGTCCGAACGACTAATGCACATGTTAAATTACAATTCAAACCACTAGGTTGTACTCAAGATAGAGAAGTTAATAACAGTTAATGGCGCACGCCACGCATGTCCATGTGTATGTGTATGCATAACTAAAAAACTTGGTTAAATTATTTTATTTTGATACACATGTACGTACATCTAAATGAAACTGCAGTCAATAGACATTAATTTACCCTTTGCACGCGTCAGACAAATTATTACTTATAACTATTGTATTATTAGAATATTTCCAATGGTTAGGGTGGGGGTGTAAAACAGAAAATTAAGTTTGAAATCTATTTGTTTTAAAATCAAATGAATAGTTAGAGATGAAATTTTGAAGATTATATTAATAATAATTGTTTATTCATTTGTTGAATAAAAGCCCACTAATTAGTCAATCTTAATCCGATGTTCTTAATCTTTTACTGGAGCTAGCTTCAGTTACCAATTCATGCAATCGCCTTTTTCTTCCACTAGCTAGTGCAGTATTCCAAATCGGACCTAAAGATTTTTCAACAGCTGTTTCATTCATAATATTATCTCTAGATTTAATTTCTATAGATTCCCTAATCAATCTCGTCATCCTATTACGACTACATATTGCTATGCGTTTGCATTCCTCCCAGTCGATAGTATGCCCAGTCTCCACCACATGACGAGCAAGGTCAGATTTAGCAATATGTCCATATTTACACGCAGTTTTATGTTCACCTCTTCTTACTTTGATTGGACGCATGGTTTCACCAACATACTTGAGACTGCAATCATTGCATGGGATCTCATACACTCCTGAAGTGTCTAATGGTTCAATCTTTTCTTTTTGGTTAGGGAGTATAGTGCCTAGTGTAAGGGGCTGTTTTAAAACGGTCCTTATATTGTATTTTAAAGCTATTGATTTCACTTTCCTACTTAATATAGAGTCCGGTAATACCATGACCTTCCGCTCTTCCTTATCCTTATCCGCTTTTTTGTATCTCACACTAGGATTAAATTTCTTCACCATGTCCCTCATTGTTGTATCTATTAAATGAGGAGGGTAACCATTAGTCTTAAATATATCGCGTAGTCTGTCTAATTCTAACTTCCTATGCTTTATATCTGTTAACTTGAGACTTCTTAATGTTAATGACTTTAAGATACCGACTTTCATACGAAACGGGTGATTGGACTTGAAATTAAGAAGGATTCCTGAATAAGTATCCTTCCTATAAACATCTCTTCCCAATTTCAAACCATTTCTAATTAATTTGACATCTAAAAATGGTAATTCACCCGACGATTCCCTTTCTAAGGTAAATTGTAGTTCACTCATTCGATTAGCTAAATTTAAGAAATTTACCAATTTATTGTCACCATGGTTCCATATCAGTAATATATCATCCAAGAAACGTAGGTACAGTTTTGGTTTCAATGGAGTCTTATCCAACAGATTATTTTCCAAATAATGCATAAAGATATTGGCTATTGGGACCGATAAAGGTTGTCCCATTGGAACGCCTCTAATTTGTTTATAAAATTCCTTACGAAATTTAAAATAAGTGGAGGACATACAAATACACATCATCTCCATGACGTGTCCTAACGTCATTTTGCTTCCTTCTAATATTAGTGGGTGATCAACTAGGAAACGTCTAAAACAATCCAGAGCCTCAGGTACCGGTATATTTGTGTACATAGATACTACATCTAAGCTTACTAATCTATCCTTTTCATCTAGTACATATTTATCAATAATTTCAACCAAATGATATGAGTTAAGCAAGGTATGTTCTAAGAAATAGGAATATTTTCTTATTCTATGGCACAAAAACTTTGAAATTTTATATGTTGGGGAGTGTTGTACATTCACTATAATTCTTAAAGGATTACCCGGCTTATGCACTTTAACCAAACCATAAACTCTGGGTGCAACCGTATCTCTTTGAATGAGAGTGTTACCATGCGTCGAATCCAATTCTTCATTAGCAATCATTTTATTGATTAATAATTTTACTTGCCCTTGTAACTTATCAGTAGGGTCTTTTGTTATTTTAGTGTATACTTCAGCATTACTTAACTGTTCTATCATTTTATTGTTATAATCAGATTGATTCATCAGTACTGTAGCTCCTCCTTTATCCGCCTTAAGACATATAACCTTATTTGATACTAAATCTTTTCTGAGACGTTTAATTTCATAATTAGGCTTAACTTTATCCTCTTTGTGTGTTAAAACCAATGAGGCAACGTCTAATTCAAATTTCACCTTATCATTATCCGAAAGAAGCTTTGCCGTTTTGACAGCCTCAGTAATTAATTCGTTTCTAACCGATCTTTCATTAGGAATAGCCATGTTTAAACCACGGTTAAGTAGTTCAACTTGATCCTTCTTAAGATTTAATGTTGATAGATTTACTATTCTATTAGTCCCGATTAAATTATCACTTTCTTGGGGTCTATAAATTCCCAAGTCAGCTAATTTTTTATCGTGTCTAATTCTTACTTTTTTTATTTCTCTATTACGGGCTTTATCACTGAAATCCTCAATGCATTTAAAATCATCTACGTGCAAAAGAGAAGTTAACATCGATCTTAGTTTAGTTTTTTTCTGAATAAGTATAATCTTACGTTTAACTAAATCACGAATCAAAGTTTTTATAATATTTATACAAAGGTCATGCTTAAGAGACATGCCATAAGCATTTAGCTTAAAATTTAGTTTAAAACGAAAACATTTAGGAATAACATCATGTTTTAAACAAATACTTAAAAAGGAAATATTTGACACTTGCCTCACGATTTGTTGTTTCATTAGCGTATATTTATTATACCATTTAACGGCATTTCTGTTATAGTTCCATGTTAAATGTTTCTTGAAAATTACTGGAACAATGAAAGCTGCGTTAGTCAAAACGCAGATCAGGTAATTACAATTATTCCAGGTGCATCAAAAACATTTAACTAACTAACTAACTAACTAACTAACTAACTAACTAACTAACTAACTAACTAACTAACTAACTAAAAAACATAATAATTAGCTTTCTAACTAACTAACCAAATAACCAATTGAATAACTAACTAGCGCACTAACTAACCAAATATATTACTGACTAACTATCTAAATAAATAATTAACCAAATAGCTAACCACTTAACTTTCTGAATGACTAACTATCTCACTAACTAACTACCTAAATAATTGACTGACTAACTATCCTACTAGTTTATTACCTTCCTACCTAACTAACTAACTAACTAACTAACTAACTTACTTAATAACTTTTTAACTAACTAAATATCTGACTAACCTATCATCAAACAAAATACTAGCTATCTAACTAACTAACTTTCGAGCTAACTACTTACCCAAATAATTGACTTATTCACTAACTAACTGAATAAATAACTGAATATAATTATAACTCATTAACTAACCAATTAAATAACTAATTTACTAACTAGCTAACAACTTAACTAACTGACTGAATAACTATCTAACTAACTAACTAACTACCTATCTAACTAACTAAATAAATAAATAACTAACTAACTAACTAACTATCTAACTAACCTACTTTCTGACCAACTGCTTAACCTATTAACTAGCAATCAAAATAACTAATTGTCCATCTAACTAACAAACTACTTAAACAACTTATTAATCTATTGACTATCTAACTGAATGACCAGCTAAATATAAACATAACTAACTAACACATTAATAACTAATTAACCAACTAACTAACAACCTTACTAACTGATTTAATAACTATCTAACTAGCTACTCAACTAATTGACTGAATAACTATCTAAATAACGAACTAACTACCTATCTAACTAACTAAATAACTAACTAACTAATTAACTAAATAACTTACTAACTAACTAACTGATTAACTAACTAAATTGATAACTAACTATTTGACTAACCCACTCATCAACTTAATACTTAACCTTCTAGCAAGCTATTTATCCAACTAACCGTCCAGCTAACTGACAAACTACTTACCCGGATAATTAATTTATTGACCAAATAACTGAAAAACTAACTAACTAACTAACTAACTAACTAACTAACTAACTAACTAACTAACTAACTAACTAACTAACTAACTAACTAACTAACTAACTAACTAACTAACTAACTAACTAACTAACTAACTAACTAACTAACTAACTAACTAACTAACTAACTAACTAACTAACTAACTAACTAACTAACTAACTAACTAACTAACTAACTAACTAACTAACTAACTAACTAACTAACTAACTAACTAACTAACTAACTAACTAACTAACTAACTAACTAACTAACTAACTAACTAACTAACTAACTAACTAACTAACTAACTAACTAACTAACTAACTAACTAACTAACTAACTAACTAACTAACTAACTAACTAACTAACTAACTAACTAACTAACTAACTAACTAACTAACTAACTAACTAACTAACTAACTAACTAACTAACTAACTAACTAACTAACTAACTAACTAACTAACTAACTAACTAACTAACTAACTAACTAACTAACTAACTAACTAACTAACTAACTAACTAACTAACTAACTAACTAACTAACTAACTAACTAACTAACTAACTAACTAACTAACTAACTAACTAACTAACTAACTAACTAACTAACTAACTAACTAACTAACTAACTAACTAACTAACTAACTAACTAACTAACTAACTAACTAACTAACTAACTAACTAACTAACTAACTAACTAACTAACTAACTAACTAACTAACTAACTAACTAACTAACTAACTAACTAACTAACTAACTAACTAACTAACTAACTAACTAACTAACTAACTAACTAACTAACTAACTAACTAACTAACTAACTAACTAACTAACTAACTAACTAACTAACTAACTAACTAACTAACTAACTAACTAACTAACTAACTAACTAACTAACTAACTAACTAACTAACTAACTAACTAACTAACTAACTAACTAACTAACTAACTAACTAACTAACTAACTAACTAACTAACTAACTAACTAACTAACTAACTAACTAACTAACTAACTAACTAACTAACTAACTAACTAACTAACTAACTAACTAACTAACTAACTAACTAACTAACTAACTAACTAACTAACTAACTAACTAACTAACTAACTAACTAACTAACTAACTAACTAACTAACTAACTAACTAACTAACTAACTAACTAACTAACTAACTAACTAACTAACTAACTAACTAACTAACTAACTAACTAACTAACTAACTAACTAACTAACTAACTAACTAACTAACTAACTAACTAACTAACTAACTAACTAACTAACTAACTAACTAACTAACTAACTAACTAACTAACTAACTAACTAACTAACTAACTAACTAACTAACTAACTAACTAACTAACTAACTAACTAACTAACTAACTAACTAACTAACTAACTAACTAACTAACTAACTAACTAACTAACTAACTAACTAACTAACTAACTAACTAACTAACTAACTAACTAACTAACTAACTAACTAACTAACTAACTAACTAACTAACTAACTAACTAACTAACTAACTAACTAACTAACTAACTAACTAACTAACTAACTAACTAACTAACTAACTAACTAACTAACTAACTAACTAACTAACTAACTAACTAACTAACTAACTAACTAACTAACTAACTAGTATGTATTAGGTTTTGCGAACCTAGTAACAAATTAGTTCAGTTGTGACCAGAAGGATAAACCAAAGGCAGCATGAACGGAAAGTATAATCTCATGCACATTCGTTTCGTGCTTACTGGCGACTCATCAGTAGGAGCCGGTATTACGCCCTTTAACCACTATATATTTGGTAGAAGAATGTGGAATAATAGGACGGTACAATCTCCTAGACGAATGTGTAAACCTGCAATAGTGAAGCTAACATCATCTAAAGTCAACGACAATGCGACTTCAACGCTAACTCACACTATATAATATATATACCGAGTCTGTAAAGGATACTAACACTATGGCTATTGTGTTAGAAACCGATACCAACATTATTGTAACCGAAAAGGTACATGGAACTAACACTATGGTTTCCGAGTCGGTACATGATACCAACCTGATGGATATCAATTTATGCTAAAGTTCACCCAAATTGAGAATTACAACAATTTCCGAACACCTGTTACTCCAGTTAAATCCATACACTCTGGCCTTCATCGATATCAGTTATCACATTTCGCGGTAAGCATGACATCATTCAATTCAATATATTACAGTTAAATACTGTTTGTTGCGAAGAACTAATATATATGCAAGTATGTATTAGGTTTTGCGAACCTAGTAACAAATTAGTTCAGTTGTGACCAGAAGGATAAACCAAAGGCAGCATGAACGGAAAGTATAATCTCATGCACATTCGTTTCGTGCTTACTGGCGACTCATCAGTAGGAGCCGGTATTACGCCCTTTAACCACTATATATTTGGTCAGAAGAATGTGGAATAATAGGACGGTACAATCTCCTAGACGAATGTGTAAACCTGCAATAGTGAAGCTAACATCATCTAAAGTCAACGACAATGCGACTTCAACGCTAACTCACACTATATAATATATATACCGAGTCTGTAAAGGATACTAACACTATGGCTATTGTGTTAGTAACCGATACAACATTATTGAAATCGAAGAGGTACCTGGATACTAACACTATGGTTTCCGAGTCGGTACATGATACCAACCTGATGGATATCAATTTATGCTAAAGTTCACCCAAATTGAGAATTACAACAATTTCCGAACACCTGTTACTCCAGTTAAACCATACACTCTGGCCTTCATCGATATCAGTTATCACATTTCGCGGTAAGCATGACATCATTCAATTCAATATATTACAGTTAAATACTGTTTGTTGCGAAGAACTAATATATATGCAAGTATGTATTAGGTTTTGCGAACCTAGTAACAAATTAGTTCAGTTGTGACCAGAAGGATAAACCAAAGGCAGCATGAACGGAAAGTATAATCTCATGCACATTCGTTTCGTGCTTACTGGCGACTCATCAGTAGGAGCCGGTATTACGCCCTTTAACCACTATATATTTGGTAGAAGAATGTGGAATAATAGGACGGTACAATCTCCTAGACGAATGTGTAAACCTGCAATAGTGAAGCTAACATCATCTAAAGTCAACGACAATGCGACTTCAACGCTAACTCACACTATATAATATATATACCGAGTCTGTAAAGGATACTAACACTATGGCTATTGTGTTAGTAACTGATACCAACATTATTGTACCGATGAGTACATGGTACTAACACTATGGTTTCCGAGTCGGTACATGATACCAACCTGATGGATATAAATTTATGCTAAAGTTCACCCAAATTGAGAATTACAACAATTTCCGAACACCTGTTACTCCAGTTAAACCATACACTCTGGCCTTCATCGATATCAGTTATCACATTTCGCGGTAAGCATGACATCATTCAATTCAATATATTACAGTTAAATACTGTTTGTTGCGAAGAACTAATATATATGCAAGTATGTATTAGGTTTTGCGAACCTAGTAACAAATTAGTTCAGTTGTGACCAGAAGGATAAACCAAAGGCAGCATGAACGGAAAGTATAATCTCATGCACATTCGTTTCGTGCTTACTGGCGACTCATCAGTAGGAGCCGGTATTACGCCCTTTAACCACTATATATTTGGTAGAAGAATGTGGAATAATAGGACGGTACAATCTCCTAGACGAATGTGTAAACCTGTAATAGTGAAGCTAACATCATCTAAAGTCAACGACAATGCGACTTCAATGCTAACTCACACTATATAATATATATACCGAGTCTGTAAAGGATACTAACACTATGGCTATTGTGTTAGTAACTGATACCATTTTTGAAATCGATGAGTACCGGATACTAACACTATGGTTTCCGAGTCGGTACATGATACCAACCTGATGGATATAAATTTATGCTAAAGTTCACCCAAATTGAGAATTACAACAATTTCCGAACACCTGTTACTCCAGTTAAACCATACACTCTGGCCTTCATCGATATCAGTTATCACATTTCGCGGTAAGCATGACATCATTCAAT
The DNA here is from genome assembly GCA_029291075.1 of Eudiplozoon nipponicum. NCBI lineage: Eukaryota > Metazoa > Platyhelminthes > Monogenea > Mazocraeidea > Diplozoidae > Eudiplozoon > Eudiplozoon nipponicum. The sequence continues at coordinate 15,180 of JAQBSW010000920.1, forward strand.
TCAATATATTACAGTTAAATACTGTTTGTTGCGAAGAACTAATATATATGCAAGTATGTATTAGGTTTTGCGAACCTAGTAACAAATTAGTTCAGTTGTGACCAGAAGGATAAACCAAAGGCAGCATGAACGGAAAGTATAATCTCATGCACATTCGTTTCGTGCTTACTGGCGACTCATCAGTAGGAGCCGGTATTACGCCCTTTAACCACTATATATTTGGTAGAAGAATGTGGAATAATAGGACGGTACAATCTCCTAGACGAATGTGTAAACCTGTAATAGTGAAGCTAACATAATCTAAAGTCAACGACAATGCGACTTCAATGCTAACTCACACTATATAATATATATACCGAGTCTGTAAAGGATACTAACACTATGGCTATTGTGTTAGTAACTGATACCTTTTTTGAAATCGATGAGTACCGGATACTAACACTATGGTTTCCGAGTCGGTACATGATACCAACCTGATGGATATAAATTTATGCTAAAGTTCACCCAAATTGAGAATTACAACAATTTCCGAACACCTGTTACTCCAGTTAAACCATACACTCTGGCCTTCATCGATATCAGTTATCACATTTCGCGGTAAGCATGACATCATTCAATTCAATATATTACAGTTAAATACTGTTTGTTGCGAAGAACTAATATATATGCAAGTATGTATTAGGTGTTGCGAACCTAGTAACAAATTAGTTCAGTTGTGACCAGAAGGATAAACCAAAGGCAGCATGAACGGAAAGTATAATCTCATGCACATTCGTTTCGTGCTTACTGGCGACTCATCAGTAGGAGCCGGTATTACGCCCTTTAACCACTATATATTTGGTCGAAGAATGTGGAATAATAGGACGGTACAATCTCCTAGACGAATGTGTAAACCTGCAATAGTGAAGCTAACATCATCTAAAGTCTACGACAATGCGACTTCAACGCTAACTCACACTATATAATATATATACCGAGTCTGTAAAGGATACTAACACTATGGCTATTGTGTTAGTAACTGATACCAACATTATTGAACTCGAAGAGGTACACGGATACTAACACTATGGTTTCCGAGTCGGTACATGATACCAACCTGATGGATATCAATTTATGCTAAAGTTCACCCAAATTGAGAATTACAACAATTTCTGAACACCTGTTACTCCAGTAAATCCATACACTCTGGCCTTGATCGATATCAGTTATCACATTTCGCGGTAAGCATGACATCATTCAATTCAATATATTACAGTTAAATACTGTTTGTTGCGAAGAACTAATATATATGCAAGTATGTATTAGGTGTTGCGAACCTAGTAACAAATTAGTTCACTTGTGACCAGAAGGATAAACCAAAGGCAGCATGAACGGAAAGTATAATCTCATGCACATTCGTTTCGTGCTTACTGGCGACTCATCAGTAGGAGCCGGTATTACGCCCTTTAACCACTATATATTCGGTAAAAGAATGTGGAATAATAGGACGGTACAATCTCCTAGACGAATGTGTAAACCTGTAATAGTGAAGCTAACATAATCTGAAGTCAACGACAATACGACTTCAATGCTAACTCACACTATATAATATATATACCGAGTCTGTAAAGGATACTAACACTATGGCTATTGTGTTAGTAACTGATACCTTTTTTGAAATCGATGAGTACCGGATACTAACACTATGGTTTCCGAGTCGGTACATGATACCAACCTGATGGATATAAATTTATGCTAAAGTTCACCCAAATTGAGAATTACAACAATTTCCGAACACCTGTTACTCCAGTTAAACCATACACTCTGGCCTTCATCGATATCAGTTATCACATTTCGCGGTAAGCATGACATCATTCAATTCAATATATTACAGTTAAATACTGTTTGTTGCGAAGAACTAATATATATGCAAGTATGTATTAGGTTTTGCGAACCTAGTAACAAATTAGTTCAGTTGTGACCAGAAGGATAAACCAAAGGCAGCATGAACGGAAAGTATAATCTCATGCACATTCGTTTCGTGCTTACTGGCGACTCATCAGTAGGAGCCGGTATTACGCCCTTTAACCACTATATATTTGGTAGAAGAATGTGGAATAATAGGACGGTACAATCTCCTAGACGAATGTGTAAACCTGTAATAGTGAAGCTAACATAATCTGAAGTCAACGACAATGCGACTTCAATGCTAACTCACACTATATAATATATATACCGAGTCTGTAAAGGATACTAACACTATGGCTATTGTGTTAGTAACTGATACCTTTTTTGAAATCGATGAGTACCGGATACTAACACTATGGTTTCCGAGTCGGTACATGATACCAACCTGATGGATATAAATTTATGCTAAAGTTCACCCAAATTGAGAATTACAACAATTTCCGAACACCTGTTACTCCAGTTAAACCATACACTCTGGCCTTCATCGATATCAGTTATCACATTTCGCGGTAAGCATGACATCATTCAATTCAATATATTACAGTTAAATACTGTTTGTTGCGAAGAACTAATATATATGCAAGTATGTATTAGGTTTTGCGAACCTAGTAACAAATTAGTTCAGTTGTGACCAGAAGGATAAACCAAAGGCAGCATGAACGGAAAGTATAATCTCATGCACATTCGTTTCGTGCTTACTGGCGACTCATCAGTAGGAGCCGGTATTACGCCCTTTAACCACTATATATTTGGTAGAAGAATGTGGAATAATAGGACGGTACAATCTCCTAGACGAATGTGTAAACCTGTAATAGTGAAGCTAACATAATCTAAAGTCAACGACAATACGACTTCAATGCTAACTCACACTATATAATATATATACCGAGTCTGTAAAGGATACTAACACTATGGCCATTGTGTTAGTAACTGATACCTTTTTTGAAATCGATGAGTACCGGATACTAACACTATGGTTTCCGAGTCGGTACATGATACCAACCTGATGGATATAAATTTATGCTAAAGTTCACCCAAATTGAGAATTACAACAATTTCCGAACACCTGTTACTCCAGTTAAACCATACACTCTGGCCTTCATCGATATCAGTTATCACATTTCGCGGTAAGCATGACATCATTCAATTCAATATATTACAGTTAAATACTGTTTGTTGCGAAGAACTAATATATATGCAAGTATGTATTAGGTTTTGCGAACCTAGTAACAAATTAGTTCAGTTGTGACCAGAAGGATAAACCAAAGGCAGCATGAACGGAAAGTATAATCTCATGCACATTCGTTTCGTGCTTACTGGCGACTCATCAGTAGGAGCCGGTATTACGCCCTTTAACCACTATATATTTGGTAGAAGAATGTGGAATAATAGGACGGTACAATCTCCTAGACGAATGTGTAAACCTGTAATAGTGAAGCTAACATAATCTGAAGTCAACGACAATACGACTTCAATGCTAACTCACACTATATAATATATATACCGAGTCTGTAAAGGATACTAACACTATGGCTATTGTGTTAGTAACTGATACCTTTTTTGAAATCGATGAGTACCGGATACTAACACTATGGTTTCCGAGTCGGTACATGATACCAACCTGATGGATATAAATTTATGCTAAAGTTCACCCAAATTGAGAATTACAACAATTTCCGAACACCTGTTACTCCAGTTAAACCATACACTCTGGCCTTCATCGATATCAGTTATCACATTTCGCGGTAAGCATGACATCATTCAATTCAATATATTACAGTTAAATACTGTTTGTTGCGAAGAACTAATATATATGCAAGTATGTATTAGGTTTTGCGAACCTAGTAACAAATTAGTTCAGTTGTGACCAGAAGGATAAACCAAAGGCAGCATGAACGGAAAGTATAATCTCATGCACATTCGTTTCGTGCTTACTGGCGACTCATCAGTAGGAGCCGGTATTACGCCCTTTAACCACTATATATTTGGTAGAAGAATGTGGAATAATAGGACGGTACAATCTCCTAGACGAATGTGTAAACCTGTAATAGTGAAGCTAACATAATCTAAAGTCAACGACAATACGACTTCAATGCTAACTCACACTATATAATATATATACCGAGTCTGTAAAGGATACTAACACTATGGCTATTGTGTTAGTAACTGATACCTTTTTTGAAATCGATGAGTACCGGATACTAACACTATGGTTTCCGAGTCGGTACATGATACCAACCTGATGGATATAAATTTATGCTAAAGTTCACCCAAATTGAGAATTACAACAATTTCCGAACACCTGTTACTCCAGTTAAACCATACACTCTGGCCTTCATCGATATCAGTTATCACATTTCGCGGTAAGCATGACATCATTCAATTCAATATATTACAGTTAAATACTGTTTGTTGCGAAGAACTAATATATATGCAAGTATGTATTAGGTTTTGCGAACCTAGTAACAAATTAGTTCAGTTGTGACCAGAAGGATAAACCAAAGGCAGCATGAACGGAAAGTATAATCTCATGCACATTCGTTTCGTGCTTACTGGCGACTCATCAGTAGGAGCCGGTATTACGCCCTTTAACCACTATATATTTGGTAGAAGAATGTGGAATAATAGGACGGTACAATCTCCTAGACGAATGTGTAAACCTGTAATAGTGAAGCTAACATAATCTGAAGTCAACGACAATACGACTTCAATGCTAACTCACACTATATAATATATATACCGAGTCTGTAAAGGATACTAACACTATGGCCATTGTGTTAGTAACTGATACCTTTTTTGAAATCGATGAGTACCGGATACTAACACTATGGTTTCCGAGTCGGTACATGATACCAACCTGATGGATATAAATTTATGCTAAAGTTCACCCAAATTGAGAATTACAACAATTTCTGAACACCTGTTACTCCAGTTAAACCATACACTCTGGCCTTCATCGATATCAGTTATCACATTTCGCGGTAAGCATGACATCATTCAATTCAATATATTACAGTTAAATACTGTTTGTTGCGAAGAACTAATATATATGTGCAAGTATGTATTAGGTGTTGCGAACGTAGTAACAAATTAGTTCAGTTGTGACCAGAAGGATAAACCAAAGGCAGCATGAACGGAAAGTATAATCTCATGCACATTCGATTCGTGCTTACTGGCGACTCATCAGTAGGAGCCGGTATTACGCCTTTTAACCACTATATGTTTGGTCGAAGAATGTGGAATAATAGGACGGTACAATCTCCTAAGTATAATAGGCGGTACAATTTCCTTTTCCACATTCTTCGACCAAATATATAGTGGTTAAAGGGCGTAATACCGGCTCCTACTGATGATTCGCCAGTAAGCACGAAACGAATGTACATGAGATTATACTTTCCGTTCATGCTGCCTTTGTTTATCCTTCTGGTCACAACTGAACTAAACATTGTTTTGTAATTGATCTAAAAGAGATTAATTATATCACAAGTAAACTACACGGATCTAAATGAATGTTACTCACTCCCGAAAAATAAACTCACTAAATGGTTGCAATTTTAAAATAGGTAGCGCAATGTAGATTATCACTAATTAAATTTATTTATTGACGCATTTGTCTAGATATTGCCAATATATCTGGCAACTAGATGTTAATATGCGAAGTGAAATTTTGTTATAATATTATTTAATTATCAATTGTAGTTGTGTAAATTTAAATTCGCTCTGTATTTATATCAGTAAAAGCAGCAGAATAAATTCTCCTATATGCAAATAAAAATACCCGTGAAAATAATATTAACTTAACCACATACGTACTGTTGTTATATAATTTCATTAAATTCTTTGTTTCGTGTAAAAGATAAACAAAATAAATATACTTTTAGAATGTATGCAACGTTTTGCCAAATTTCCTCGAAATAATTGATACAACCAACTGACGAAAGTAACATAAAAATCAAGGGGGAATTGTAAGCTTATTTTATGCCAATTGTGTATAAAAAATTCTCTGTCGAATGTATCGAAGTCTGACACCTATTGAGACGTGTTACAAACTATGATGAAAATGTAATAACGTTTTTATAAATTTATTTCGTGATTAGTTTTGCTAGTCGCCAGAAGCATACTTGCCGTATATTTTAAGCATACCATGAAATATCAATTATTTTAAGATGAACCAGTTAAAGCACCAGATTCACACTTTCCTAAAATTTTATACTCCACTCTACGAAAATAAAAATTTAATCAAAAGAAGGCGAATTAAATTAGGAACGGAGAAAACGTTGTATTTTAAAAACTGTGTACTATTTTTAAAAGCATATGAATAATTTAATAAGCCTGAGGAAACAAAATTTTCTCTTTTCTCTCGGTGAATGTAACATTTGCTAGAATTGTCAACTTTAAAATAAGCCTCAGGCGTCCTATCAAACAATTCGTCATTTAAAATATATTTTTTCTAACAATCATTTGTCCGACGAAACATCTTCCGATTGAGTTCGTAAATCAAAGATGGCATTTTAGTTTATTAATAAACGTTCGTTGTGAACATGGTGGGAACTCAAAATGGCTCCACGTGACTGAACGCTTCACATGTTCATTACGAATCTTTAATCACCCTTATTGAATTTGTAATCTTCGTAGTCGTTATTTTAATTCCGCACAAATAATCATTAAATTTAGTCTGTCCTAAAACTAGTACGGCTCGTGTTGTCATAACTGGTAACCCTGTAGTATAATAACAAATTGTAGCACAAAACTATCAGCATGAAGAAAAAATGAATGTCTTTTTTGCAAGCCTTGTCCGCTAACTCGATACCTATAAGTGAGTGTCTGTCATACACCCTTAACCCAATAAATAATATATTTTTTGGAGAAAAAGACTAAGCTTTTCATAAGACAACCAGAGTAAATCATCCAGTAGACCCATTTCGCTCTCAATGTCAAATCGTCAAGTACTACACAGAATTCATGCATATATATACACACAAAACTAAAAATACACACACACACACACACACACACACTATATATATATATATATATATATATATATATATATATATATATATAATTGAAGTCGAATGGCAGGAAATTGGTTAGATATATGTTGTCAGTATTGACTAAACATGAAATTAGGTTGCAAAGATTATTCATCCAGTGGATCGGGAACTCGTTAACCACTGTCCGACATTTGGCTGCGGACTAGACTCGAACCGTGGCACACTTGCTTCGGAGTCAGGGACCCTATTCACTGCACGAGGCCTGGCGCATGTTGTAAAATAATTGAAATCATATACTAACTTACTCTTTAGTTCGTCTTCCTCTCAGGTGGAAGCAATTATTTTCGACATAGAATATCATATTTTATGTTATATAAGATTATTTGCAACAATCATACTGTTTAATTAAGCAGTTTAAACGTTTCAATAATGATAATTATCAATGCATAAGTCTTTGAAATTGAAATGAGTAAATGTGTCGTAGTGTGTTCAATTGCTGAGCAAATTTGCAGCTTAAAACGCAGGCATAAATGAATTGTTTAAATTTGTCTTATCTGATCTTATTGTTTAGCCTGTTTACATATGAGCTATTAAGTGTAACTTGAAAAATGCGCAAAATTTAATTAGCCGAATTATAATCTAATGGCGAGAATAGACTTATCAAAACTAACATTTCCGTGTCGTCATTAACAAAAGAAATATTGCAAACAATTTCGTCGACGAAAATATTGATGATTCAAATTTCGGCATCGTTCTTCAGTCCACTATTAAGTAAAACATAATTAATTGATATGAACATTCATTAAAATGCAACTGAAGTTAGAAGATTGTAATTTATCCTTTGCACGCGTCATAATATTTCTTTACACTTAACATTTAAAATGATGTAATTATAAGTGAAAAACAGTAGATGGGGTGGATGTAAAACAAAATTAATCAATTTCGGCCTAATGTTCAAAATTTAGCGAGCGATACATAATTAAAATAAGAAATAAAATAAATGATAGTGGGTCAGATAATACTAAAAATTAATTGACGAAATGATAAGCGATAATACGAGGAATGTAAAAAGTCCGTTAATACGCATTCAGCTCACTAGGAACTCTAAATTGAAATACAATCTATAATAAAAGAACATTCATAGGATAAAATTTGCGAGGAATTCGTGATAAGTATTAGATTATTACATTAACAAGTTTAAGAAGTTCTCAAATAAGCCCATCATAATCCAATGTTCTTAAACTTTTACTGGAGCTAGGCTCTGATTATGAATTGTGCAATGTTCTTTTCCTAACATTAGGTTATGCTTTATTCCGCATTAAACCTAAAGATATTTAAACTGATGAAATAATGAACTGTAATTTACTATTGAAAGGAAGATATCCGGTGAATTTTCATTTTTGGATATCGAGTTAAATTGAAAGTGTCAGATATTATATAGGGAGATTTTTAAGAATGGTACTTACGCTGGAATCCTTTTAAATGTTAATTTGAATCACCCGAGACGTATGAATAATGGTATCTTTACATCACTATCAATAAGAAGCCTTAGACTAATAGACATAGAACTGAGGGAGTTCGAATGAGTTCAACTGCATTAAAAAATTCAGAGCTAATTGTTACCCTATAAAGTTAATAGGATCAAAAATGACGGATGTCACAAATGGACCATGGTACTACCAGACTCTAAATTATACCGAAATGAAAAAATTTATAATTCTATAGGCATCAAGTTTCCTAACCGAGTATGAGGAGTGTATGAAATCCAAGGCAATGATTGTAGTCTGATGTACGTTGTTGAAACCGTGCGTCCAACCAAGGTAAGAAGAGGAGAACGTAGACATGCAAGAAAGAGGGCACATGTTGCTAGATCTGATGTTGTCAACCAAGCATTCGTATAAGGATGAAAAGATTGTTTAGTTAATATATCGAAATAATTTCAAGAGATGGTATTACAAATAAAAAAGCTGTTGAAAGTTCGTTATGTGCGAATAGGAATTAAGAATTTCTGTATGGAAGGAATAGACGATAGTATGATTCAGAATCGGAACATAGCTCCGGTAAAAGATTAAGCATATCTCATTGCTGGTTAAACAGTTATTGATCAAACCATCTTTCTAAATTTAATTTATTAACTGTTCATTGCTTTTCATATTAATTTGGGGTTATTATTAATTGGAACGCTTATTAAACGCTTTCTCTTTTTTTCCATTTTATGTTTATACTTTTTCAATTAATTTATATTATATTTTTGTCTAACAATTATCTATTCTTTTTAATGATTTGATTAAGCTTCTTATTTCACTAAATTTAACCAAGTACCCTAATTTATCTTTCCACTATCGTAGATACCGAGACGACTCTAGTAAAACAGCATTTCAAGTGTTGCGCACTTAGTAAAAATATAGTTCAAATATTACATGATGGATACACCAAAGCCACCATGAACGGTACATTCCATTTCGTGCATTTATTTTTAAATGAATTCTGTCATTATTGTCGCGAAATGGATAATTTCTATCGAGCAAGGCCAGGGTGGTTTTACTGGATAAACAGGCGTACATTAAAATAAATTGTGTTGGTATCATGTACCGACCCGGCAACCATAGTGTTGGTAACATGTACCATTCTGGCAACCATGGTGTTGGTATCAGATACTGATTCTATAACCATAGTGTTGTCACCCGTCACAGGCTTGGTATATATATATATATATATATATATATATATATATATATATATATATATATATATATATATATATATATAGTAGATTGGCTTTAAAGTCGCATTGTCAGGAATTTATACAGTTAGCTTCATGTACAGGTTTTCAAATGCATATAGGAGATTGTACCTACATTTTATCCCTCATTAATCACCAAAATATATAGTGGATAAAGGGCGTAATACCGGCTCCTACTGATGATTCGCCAGTAAGCACGAAACGAATGTGCACATAAGATTATACCTTGGGTTCAAACGGGCTTTGGTGTTTCCTTCTCGTCATATTTGAACTAATTTGTTAATAGGTGCGCAACACTTAAAACACAGTTGCATATAAATTAGGTCTCTGCTACAAACCATATATTACACGTAAATTTTAAGCTAATATTCAGCCAATAAATTTTCTTATTCAGTTTGCATAGTCCTTATAGATATATATATATATATATATATATATATATATATATATATATATATATACAAGTGACACACACCTACATAGTGATAATTCAGTCAGAAGTATAAATAATATTTATGAAAGAAATACCACATGTGGCTTATTTTCCGGTTTCTAACACTTGAAAGGAATTGTTGACTGGCAAAGAATGCTGACATTGGCATCCGAAATATTTCCTTTACATAAACAGATTAGAATAATTCCTATGTTAATCAAAACGAAGATCAGATAAGAATAAGTTATTTGTTTATGACCAGAAGTTTCAAAATTTATATCATTCATATTCGAATAGTTAAAAAATTTTGTTTAATAGACATTGTAAATTTTCACCAAAAGTAAATCAACCAGTATCCACTATAAAAGTAAAATTCTAGTTTTACTTTTGTTATACTAACTAAAGTAGAATGTAATTTAATAATGTCTGCGATGCATATTCTTCGATTTGCTCTGGTTATTAATAAACGGATACTGTTATCTTCGTCAGAATAGTTGGTTTACATTATATTTATTCGAAAAATATAATACTCTTTTCGTTTATAAAAATAATTAGACAATTTGTACCGGTAATTTTTGAACATCTAAGGCTTAGCTTTATTATCCTATTTGAACTTACTTATCTTTATATATTTATATATATATATATATATATATATATATATATATATATATATATATATATATATATATATATACAACACTCAGTATATCGGCAGATCAAAATAGAAACCGGAAACTAAAATAAATCAGCATCTCCCTCAAAAATTATTAAAGAGTGTTGCAGCTCCTGTAAAAAAAAGCAGTTTGTTTACAAGCACCACACACAGGTCAGACTGTTATTAGTAACATTAAACGTCTCAAATATAGGTTTTAAATTGGCTTTGTCGCACTTCACGTGTACAAAATAAATAATAATCTTTGCTTACATATTTTACAAATCATCCCTGAAAACCGTCTTTACGGCATATATACGTCGGGAAACAACAGATGACACGAACAAGCGATATATCCTGTAACAAGCAAATTTCATCTTTAAATGTCACATTATTAAGTCTTCAACTGCGAGGTGATTATTCTAATAGAACCGGCACATTATAAGGTAAAATATAACAATAAAACTGCTATAACCTTGACTTTGGAAGATAACACCATGTTGAACTGTCACGAAATTTGGAAGTCCGCTTTAATTTAAAAGTTTACATCATTAATTTATTGCTTATATGAATTCGTCGATTTCTATGTATTTTGTTTACTTTATAAGCTAAATGTAAAACTTCGCTCTCTATCTAAGGAGAAGGTTACTGTCATCTATACACAGAATCTGTCATGTCTATAAAGGAAGGGGAGTGGAGGTTAACTTTCCAATTTTATTATATATTTTTCTCTTTTTCATATTTCTGAGGGAAATCATCAGAGTTCGAATAGACAGCATTTCTTACGTTTTATTCTAAGTGAGTAAGTAACTGACGCGTTTAGAACTTCAATCATTATCATCAGAGTACAAAGGCAAACGGCCTAGTGAGGATAAAACCGCAAAGTATATATATGGAAAGCATCATTAGATATGCGGCTACCACTTCTAGTTGTCTTGTATACATTGGACACGACTAGAATTGTCGGCTGCACAATTTCAATGCAGTCAGGTTGGAACTTTCGACACACACACACAAACACACACATATATATATATATATATATATATATATATATATATACAAAATTATATCACAAAAGTCTTTTTCTGTTCATAATATCTGAATTTAATCGAAATGTCTCGTATTTGATACAATTGGTATAGAACAGACAAGGGACTTCACTCTGTTTAAATACATAAATTAGACAAAATCATACGGGAAACGGAGATGCATTATTTGATTTTCAAACGAATCTTGTGCGGTTTATAGCTAACTTGGTCTTCTACTTTTCAAAATTGGATAAATACGTTTACCAGAAACTGCAGTCGGGTTGACTTTTAGCAGCAATAAAGTTTTTTTGTTGGACTGTACTTTACTATCATAATTTGTAAGTTTAATGTGGAATTCACATTTATTCCTCCTGGACCGAGGAAACAAGGCTAGATACATTGCCCGTTTTTTTAAATGTTGCTAAAGTTTTACCGCGAATTAATCACAGAAATGACTAGAAATCTGGATTATCGCTGCACAAGAATTTTCTGCATGTAATTTGAATTTTATGCGCCCAGCCTTGGGAGAGATGAAATCCTTTCCAGTATAAGGCATAAGAATAAGTGTGTTGCGTCTTATATAATTATTTTAATTTAAATATGCATGTGCTTACATGTTTTTTTACAATTTTATAAACGGAAAACGTTTTTGCAACAGGAAGTTACTATTTATCCTTAGCAGCATGGATAGCAATTAAATATAATGATGGGTTAGGCTATAATTGTGCTTGAAGAAGAAATATGAGTCAGAAATATTTCATACAATTGGTATTCTATGCGTTGCTATCGTGTAAATTTAAAAAAAGTAACAACTGGAACAATTATTGAAAAAAAAAATTTTAGAAGATAAAAACTAAAATACTACGTTTAAATTTAAATAATTTTTCGGTAATTTATATTTAGATATTTGTTGATGGTGTAGCTTAGGCAAGCAATAAAATGTTGTACAGTAACTCATAACTTCATCGGTAAGTTTTGCTTACCCCAAAATTATAAAATTGCCCAAGACACAATATTTCGACAGATTGCAATGGTTAGTTGAATAGGTTCAATATAAATTATTTATAACTTAGACTTACATTTTCAAATTATCGCCTATGCGTGTGCATTTTATCCTACATATCCATTACCAGGCCTGTTGAATTTGGCTACACTTTTTTTGCCCTGGACACTATCAATATGTGTATTTATACTCTTTAAAGTATGAGTTCCACATTTGTCAACAGCAAAGGTCGCTCAAGAATATACGCACACTCGAGCAAATTTTTTATCATAAATTGTAAGTGTATTTTACGTAACATCAAACTTCGTGAAAGCCGTTTGATTTATTCTATACTCAAATATATTATTTTATTCAAATTAATTGGATTTTTGTTGTGGTATATGCCGAATAAGGTAAATTTATACTCCTATTGCATTCTTATTTTTACATCTTTAATGTAGATTATTTGATATTGCTAAAAAATAGTTCAGTTGTGACCAAAAGGATGAACCAAAGGCAACATGAACGGAAAGTATAATCACATGCACATTCGTTTCGTGCTTACTGGCGACTCATCAGTAGGAGCCGGTATTACGCCCTTTAACCACTATATATTTGGTAGAAGAATGTGGAATAATAGGACGGTACAATCTCCTAGACGAATCTGTAAACCTGTAATAGTGAAGCTAACATAATCTAAAGTCAACGACAATGCGACTTCAATGCTAGCTCACACTATATAATATATATACCGAGTCTGTAAAGGATACTAACACTATGGCTATTGTGTTAGTAACTGATACCTTTTTCGAAATCGATGAGTACTTGCACATATATTAGCTCTTCACAACAAACAGTATTTAACTGTAATATATTGAATTGAATGATGTCATGCTTACCGCGAAATGTGATAACTGATATCGATGAAGGCCAGAGTGTATGGTTTAACTGGAGTAACAGGTGTTCGGAAATAGTTGTAATTCTCAATTTTGGTGAACTTTAGCATACCAATATTATTGTACCGAAAAGGTACATGGTACTAACACTATGGTTTCCGAGTCGGTACATGGTACCACCATGATGGATATCAATTTATTCTATAGTTCACCGAAATTGGGAATTACAACAATTTCTGAACACCTTTTACTCCAGTAAATCCATACACTCTGGTCTTGAACGACATCAGTTATCATATTCCGCGGTAAGCATGACATCATTAAATTCAATATATAACAGTTAAATACTGCTTGTTGTCGAGAACTAATATATATGCAAGTATGTATTAGGTGTTGCGAACGTAGAAACAAGTTAGTTCAGTTGGGACCAGAAGGATAAACCAAAGGCAGCATGAACGGAAAATGGTTTATCCTTCTGGTCACAACTGAAATAATTTGTTACTAGTTTCGCAACAACTAATACATACTTGCATTTACATGAGGTCTCCGCAACAAACAGTATCTAACTGTTGTATGTTGAATTTAATGATGTTATGTTTGCCGCGAGATTGAATAACTGATATCGATCAAGGCTAGAGTGTATGGATTTGCTGGAGTAACAGGTATTCGAAATTGTTGCAATTCTCAATTTGGGTGAACTTTAGCATAAATTGATATCCATCAGGTTGGTATCATGTACCGACTCGGAATCCATAGTGTTAGTACCATGCACCTTTTCGGTACAATAATGTTGGTATCGGTTACTAGCACAATAGCCATAATGTTAGTATCCTTTACAGACTCGTTTTATATATTATATAGTGTGATTTAGAGTTGAAGTCGCATTGTCGTAGACTTTATATGATGTTAGCTTCACTATTGCATGTTTACAAATTCGTCTATGAGATTTTATCGTCCTATTATTCTACATTCTTCACCTAAATATATAGTGGTTAAAGAGCGTAATACCGACTCCTAATGATGAGTCGCCTGTAAGCACGAAACGAATGTGTATGAGATTATACTTTCCGTTCGTGCTGCCTTTGGCTTATCCTTCTGGTCACAACTGAACTTATTTGTTACTAGGTTCGCCACACCTAATACATACTTGCATATATATTAGTTCTCCGCAAAAAACAGTATTTAACTGTTATAATTGCTAAAAAATGTTGGTACGAAAAAATAAATCACGCCATTCTACTTTAATGATCACGCCATTTTCCTAAAAAAACGAAGAGACATTTACTGTTAATCAAGGCTGCGATGTTGATATTAACAAATGACCCATTATGAACATAAATCTTTCAGTATAAACTAGGTAATGTATAGTGTGAGGCAAGTGATTTAGTAGTTAGGTTTCGTCCTTATTGGGAACTCATCACGAACTATCCAAATTTCGCCGCGTACAGGGCTTGAACCTGGGCAAGACTGCTTTGGAATCAGGTGCTCTAATCACTGAGCCGTCCTGCGCTCACTACACACAATTTTTAATTGTATACTAACTTATGCTTCTTGGTTAGCCTTTCGTTTACGTAGAGCCTATATAGCATCTCTTCAGCCCTAAAGTTCCAACTAACCACCCAAAATCTGTCATTATAGAACAGACACCACGTTACATAGAGAAGTGGTATTGAAATGCACATTTATATATTCAAACGAACATTGGTTGCGCGGGAAGCGATAACAATAAATATTAATCAAGGTTACGATCTTGATATAAACACCTGATCCATTATGTATCTATATTTTTTCAGTATAAACAAAGTATTGTATAGTTTGGTTAAAGCATTTCATACAACAAACCAGTTTCGAACTTATTGGGCACTCATCACGAACTCCGCAGAATTTGTCACAAACGAGCTCAAACCTGGGCAAGTCTGCTTTGGAATATGCAGCTCTAACCACAAAACCACCTCACGCACACTATACACATTTTTAATTTTTTACTAACTGCTATTTTTTAGTTAGCCTCTCCTTTAGGTAGAGCTTATATAGCATTCCTTTAGCCCAAATATTCCAACTAACCATCCACAACCTGTCATTATAGAACATATAAATTGTGTGTGTGTGTGTGTGTTGTGCGACAGGGTAGCTCAGTTGTTAGAGTACAAGATTCTGAAACGGACATACCCAGGTTCGAGCCCTGTCTACGGCAAATTCTGGTCTGTACGTGTGGAGTTCCAAATAAGTAAGAAACCGGTCACCTGGATGAATTTCCTTTTCTGCACTATACATTACTTGGGTTGTACTGAGAAAAGGATGTAAATAATGGATCAGGTGTTTATATAAAGAACGAAAACTTGATTAATATTAATTGTTATCAGCGCCCGTGCAACCAATTTTTTTAAAATTATACAAAGAGGCATTTGTTCGAAATTGTTAAATGACTAGCTTGACTCTGCATGACGGCCTTGTGGAATTCAAGACTATATAAAGTAATTCAGCCTCATCTGAGCGACTGTCAGAGCAGAATCATTAATATTATATGAATATTTTTTGCAAGCACTTGAGCTACAATCAGTTAATACCGTGCGTTGAAGAAATATGAACATTTTACAATTGCACGCTTAACTAATTTTATATATCAATAAAATAAATATTTGATGGATCTCTACAAAAATAAATTCTGCAACTATTAATCTTTGGTTTTTTTACCATTCGTGACTAATTCCTACATTTTCGCGCTGCAAATTGAATTTGTTTTGGCTTTTTTATTTGTAACGAAGCAAAATAGCGAGAAATTAACCTGTGCGTACAAAAACATTTTTCGGATTGTTGTCTTCGACAATAGTTCACCCGTTGTGTACACTTAGTTGCAATTGTTTTCAGATTGGTTACTTTATCATTAATTTGGATAACAATTTCTTGTTTTGATATTAGTTTACAGTCTTTCCAACGGCTTAATGATATAAAAAGTAGCAGTCAGATAATGAAGAAATGGAGCAAATAATGTGACAATGATATCCAGATTTGTGTCGGGGCGCGTCACGATTTGCCGTGAGGCTGT
Source organism: Eudiplozoon nipponicum (assembly GCA_029291075.1). NCBI lineage: Eukaryota > Metazoa > Platyhelminthes > Monogenea > Mazocraeidea > Diplozoidae > Eudiplozoon > Eudiplozoon nipponicum. Next base: position 31,907 of record JAQBSW010000920.1, read on the forward strand.
CTTTCTTTTGATAAATAAAACCCAGGGCAAATTATTACATTTAAAATAAATTCAAATCAACCTACTATGATGAGGTTTCTTTTGATTTTAAATCTGCGTGTTCTTTTAATTTTAGTTTATATCGCATTTTGCTTTACTAGTTTGATTAAATGACCAAAGTAAATGGCCTGAAGCCCCATTTTTCGCTTGTGTTATCAAAGGTATGTGGAAGAAATTCTGGAGTGAATAATCAATTTTGGAAGTATTTTATATTTATACAATTGTTACACAGTTTTAAATTTTCTCTAATTCTTCCAAAAGTAAACGTTTTGACATTTTTTACATAAATTAAATTGACGTTTATGAAGCAGGCTCAAATGTTAAAGATATCGTTGCAAAATGAAGTTTACATCTTAAATTGGGAATATTTAGATTAATAATAAATTGATTAATTGTGCAGATGCCGATATCAAACATTTAAAAAAAGTTTGCTGACTTAGACAGACGGCATTTAATTTTATTTAATCAATCGACCTAGAAAGTAAAGCTAGTTTGAGCCCAACGAACTGCTGCAGTTTGACTTTCCGTGATTACCATTAGAGGCAAGCGCAAATTCCATATATATATATATATATATATATATATATATATATATTATTGAAATGCAATAAGAGAAGGGATCTAGCCACGAACGAAGCCTTATGGATAAAAAATTGCAGCCGGATTTATGCAAGCAGAAGAAGCATGACCAGGCATTGAGCTTGAACAGAATCTGACGCACGAAATTGATTGGTTTCCGTATTTTCAAACTTTTCCAACGTTTACATATTTCTATCTTGTTTTGGTTTTCAATTTATATATAAAGTTATGTTCATTAGTAGATACTTGAGAAAACAATGAGAAAGAAAATGTTTCTTGTATCAGATAAAATTTCTTTCTGTTTTTTCACATGGGAAAGGTACAATGAATATATTTTGATTTCTTGTGTATGCTGCACTTAAATATATTGTTTTTTTTAATCGGATCAACAGGATATGTGAAGGATAATGGCTTTATCGTATCATCTAATGCACTATCGAATAGAGGAACACCGCCACATTATTAATGCTGCATTTAACGACCAATTTACAAAAAATACTGGACTACTAGATAATTTCAAATATATTTGTTGTAAAATATCGACCAAATATTTTATATAAAAACGGCAATGTCTCCATAGACAAATGGGATGTGTGTCTGACGTTACCGATATTAAAAAGGAATATCTATATATTCTCGGGAATCACGCATCGGGTAATGATCAGCGGAGTCTTTCGTAGAATTTCGTATTGTCGCACTATGTTAGTCTGATTTCTTCAAATCAAATGTCTAAAATATGTATTTAATTCAGATGTTGTGTTTTTAGTTTGATGTTTTTTATGGTATATTCGATATATTTTTTTACATTACCAGTGCTTAATGAATTTGTTTGTATACAACATTTTGTATAATATTAGAATGCATTTGAAAGCAAGCTATATATCGTACAAAAGTAGATTTGATTCTTACATCCAACGAATTTAATTGATAAATAAATCAGTGATTTTAAAATAGAGGTAACAATACTAGACATAATTTTCAATGGTGCTTGTAAGAGCCAATGGACAATCAAAAGGCTTTTTTCTTCAAGAATTCTTAATAATGTCTTTCTTAAATGAACACCAAATCGTTGCGAAGAATCTTTGCATAACGTAGCTATATTTTACCGAAATGTGTTACTATAGGCTTTAAAAGCTAATCCATTCTAGAATATGTTTAGTAATAGATTAGCCAACTTTACCAAACTTTTAATCTTCTATGAATGTGATGACAATCTCCAGATTCATCTGCCAAAATTTAAATAAGTACCGTTGAACTTATAAATGAAAAGAACGTGGAACGTTGATTGTAGGTTTGTTTATTTTCACACAAGGCAGTAAAAGTTAGCTGTCTGATGTATGTAAAACTAAAATTAGGGTATAGTACAAGAAACCTTTGAATTAGAAAATATTACTTGAATAATATTTATTGCCATTGGAAAGCAAAATTAAAAAAATCTAACTAAAATATGATCGTTTACATGAAGCGCATCGTTCAAGAAAAGTCCTTAGAAGAAACAAAGAAGGGAATTTGGATAAGTTTCCTTTACAAGGAAACTGGATTCATAACTGATTTATGTGTTAGATTATAAAGGAAAGTCGCGTTATTCTTTTGTTTAGTGTCTTCAAACAACAACAACAACTTTTAAATCAGAGGGACTAGTTTAAAGTTATATTTATTAATTAATTTTAAAATACATTCACAAACTCAAACTGGATTGGACTCGCACACGGCTTGATCTGCAAAATGCCTCCATAAATGTTTTTAATTGCTTTAAAAATTAAAAATCACTAATAGCTTGCCGATTTTCTGTAAATAAATTAGAGTTCAAGAATTGCCGAATGCAGAAACGATGCTAAATTGGTGAATATAATTTGGAAAGCTGCGGCAGTATTAGAAACGAAAGGTTTATGCAAAGAGTTACATAAATTGGTTAAGATGGACATGACAAGGCTCAATATTTGAGCTAATGAAATAAAATTTAGTTTAAGATTTGCTAAATCAGCTTATAAGTCAATTAACAAAATGAAAGTTGGAGACAGACGCTAAATTAAATGAACAAGTTTAGAACGGGTTTCGTTTTTGTTTAAGTGTATTATGAAAATTTCCAACATCGGATTTCAAAATTATGAGAGTGAAATATTATTTTTTAAATAAAAGCACTAAAATTTGTTTTGTTCGTTCCACAATTAACGCGCAAAGCCGACAGAATTTCTTATGCAGAAAATTATTAAATTAATGAACGCCTATATGAACGGAACTAAAGATTAAATGACAACAATATAAGATAATGAGATTTCCATGTAATTCAACAATGGTTACATTGCCAAATCAAAGGGAAATTGTGAACAATTTAAAGGTGATTGAAAAGAAGACAAATTGATAACACATTTCCCAAACTAGGCAAATAATTGACTAAGATTGACGAGTTGATAAACAAAATCGCTACTAATTTTAAAATACAATGGACATAAAATGTGAAACTCTAAAAAGCATAGTTTGTTGGCTTGGTTGTCAATTGTACTGCCATTAGTTTAATCTAAATGTTTGCTTTTCCACTTATACAGTCACGTTAGACATTGGAAGTACAGGCAGTTAATTGGTTATGAGCATTACTATGACTGGTTTTACGACTTCTGTGATTGCTAGCAATACTGTCGACTTCTGAACATTTTGTGGTCGACAGACCGTCATCTGGGTGTACCATGTGGGTGCGCTCCTGTGAGTACATAATTCAAATAGACGCATAGTTCTAAGAATTCTTAATTTGACTGTGAGAATTACCACGAATAGTTTTTTTGCAGCTGCTTTCTGACAACGCTCCGAAAACCAACGTATCACAATTGAAATATTAACTAAATACTTTTTTATTATTATCGAATACTTCAATATCCAAACATTCCAATCAGAGTTCAATTTTTAATTTATCAATTATCTGAGCCAATGTAAATTTAAAAACAATGTGTTATGATGTTTCAGGTTGATGAAGATCAATTTCTAGCGTTCAGTTTTTATGGCCAAGCTATTACCGGAATTTTTTTAGGAACGCTAAACTTTGACTTCAAAGTAGATTTCATTGGAAAGATTTTGACATTTAAACTTGAACCAATATATTATATCTTTGGAAATGGCTGTCATTTTATAGCCAAACGTTTTGCTATGTACAAATTTATCAACTAGTCACGGTCATTTACTTTTGTAACAGAATGGGACAAATTAACTTTTTTTTAAATGTAAGAATAGACTCTTTATCTTATTTTGCATTTAACGTAGGCCATTTAACTATTTTTGGCTTGTGAATGTTAGAGTACATATATGATCGTGAAACATCAGAGTTTACATTTATTAATGGAACTTGAATCAAAATATAGTTGGTGAATTATCAGTCATTTATTGTAGTTCATCCATTTACACAGTTTTATTTTGGAATCTGACAAATAAGTACTTTAAATATAACAATTCGCACGGTATCATGAACGAATGAAGGGTACATCAGTAGAGTTAATGAAAGTAAAGGAAATTTTTGACATTAAACTCTGATTAGTTTCAGTTATGTCGGTGCAGTTCTTGAACAGCAAAATTAAATATGTAACAGTGATAATCTGTGGCAGATTTGTATTATGCATCGCTCTTTGTAGCCACCATGTGCTACATAATCATCACTTGTCCGACTCGTCTGTGCATTCTGGCATCTGTGCTGGAGATTACGTTCCCGCATGCCACTTGCCATGTCCATTACATTAGCTGCAATTCCTTCCCAACTTACAATTTACTAAATCAAACCAGTTAGTGAATCCACTTTACTAAAATTTAGAGTGAATTACAAAGAGTCAGTGTCCGTTAATTTAGCAACTGGCTACATTTAAAAAAATCGTTAATTCGGATTGGTTAAATTTAATTAATTATTGAAAACTTAATTCATGTAGGCGTATAAAATTCACCTCCATTCGAACATCTATTCATTCATTATGTAATTACATCTTTAATTTTATTAATTAAATAATTATTTTACAAATCAATAAACTATTAAATTCCAATTTTTATCAATTAAAGCCGTAAATTATCTAGTGCGATTCGAATAGCGGTAATTTTGCAAAATAACATAAGAATTAGTACGTCTGTACAAACTTTAGTAGAACATGTAATTAGAGATGCGTAGGCCGAACTATTCTACTAGTTCTCTATTAATAGCATCAAATACCTGTATAAAGTGAAGAAAATAAATAAATATTTGGAACTAGAACCTTATGTCGAATAAATTACTCCAAATCTGTCATGAAAGGAAATTAAAATATTTCCTTATTAAAATGTGAGAAACAAGACAAGGAAACGACAATGTTTATTTGTACGATGCATGCATCTGTTTGTTATAGGTGAGACAACTGAAAACTTTTACCGTGATAGATTTGATTTTGTATTTTTAGACAGTGTAAAATTTTAGCAATTCTTTAGTATTAATAAGAGTAATTCGCTAGAGTTAAAATGTGAGCAATTCACGGTTTACTAGAAACCAACTGCTTTAAACGAACGTAATTGCGCAACCATTTGTGAAATCTGGGTCATTTAAGGAGACAAGATAAATACAATATATTTTATATGAGATTAGATTTTATAATTCTCTGTAGTAAACAAGCATAAGCATAGTAAATTCTTGATTTTATTCAATAATTTTATGAAAATACCTAAATTCAAAATGTACTGCATCTGTTACGGTATAATTGAATAGATAATTATACATTCTTTTTGACCAGAACGATTTTACATATTTAACATTAAAATAAATTTATTTGTAAAAATTGCCTATTCGTCCAAATAAGGAAATTCATCGTATTTTGGCGGAAGCAATTTCAAAAATATTCGTTAGTTTAGTTAATTAATCATTGCAAAAAATTATGTAGAACCGTGCAGATGCTGATTAAAAGCTAGGCTGAAGATAATTCAACGAATGATATTATTAGAATATATGAAAATTAATAATAGGCGTTACGCACCTATTAACAAACGAGTACAAATAGAACTCAAAGAATAAAGTGGACTCAGCATAAACGAAAGATGTAATCCCATGCACCCACGCATTTGGTACTGGCGATTCATCGATAGTAGCCATTACTCCGCAAGAAATATGAGAGAATTGGGCGGTACAATCTCCTATACGAACGTGGAAACTTGCAGTGGTGAAGCGAACTTCATTAAAAAATTCTACAATGCGACTTGAAAGCCAACTCACAACATATTATATACCCAGCAAATCTGTAAAGTGTACCAACACTATGTCTATTGTGTGAGTACCCGATACCAACATTATGGTACCGAAATTATACCTGGTACAAAAAGTATGGTTACCGAGTTGGTACATAGTACCAACACAATGGATTTCAATGTATTCTATAGTTTATCAAAATTGAGAATTAAATCCATACACTCTGGCCTTGATCGATATCAGTTATCACATTTTGCGATAAACATGATATTATTCAATTAAAGATATAACAGTCAGGTAATGTTTGTGGTGGAAAACTAATACAGCCATATATATATGCAATTGAGTTTTAGGTGTTTTACAAATAGTATCAATTTAGTTCAAATATGACCACAATGATAAGTCAAAAACAGCATAAACGTATAATCCCGAACACATACGTTTCGTGCTTACTGGCGACTCATCTGTAAGTGCCGGTTTTACGCCCTTTACCCACTACATATTTGGATGAGGAATGTGGAAAAACAGGGCGGTACAATCTCATGTACGAATGTGTATACAGGTACTGGTGAACTTCAAATATTGTCTTAGACGATGTGACTTCAAAATCACATGTCTCTATATATTATATACATACATACCGAGCTTGCAAAGGGTACCTACACCATGGTTGCCGAGTCGGTGCATGGTAATAACACTATGATTGCTGAGCTTGTCCAAGGTACCAAAATATTTGTCAAAATATTAAATTCAAATAATAGATAAATCTTATATTAACAGCTGGTCAGAATAAGAGTCAGAAGAAGTTCATGTCTGGATTTTAACTTAAGGAAATTTTTTATGTAATCATTTGTGCATTGTATTAAATATTAACTAATTTACGTGAGCGTCTTAATATAAAAAATCTGAAACAGAACCTAAATTTAGTAGCAATAAGAAAAAGAATACTGTGAATAATAGTTACGAAATGTTTCAAATGACGATTTATGTGAAATATATAATTTGACCTCGATAAAATTTCAATATTCATTTCAAGGATGACAGTTTTCCTTGGTGGAATAACTGAGTGTAATAGACTACGTCTTCTGTACAAGGTTATTGTAAAAGTAAGTCAGGTGAATGAGTGCAAGCGTTTGTCAAATTACGCAGCAAATCTTAGCTTAAAGTTTAATAATATTTCTATACTAAAGGTAGTTTCAAAACAATGGAGGAGTTATAAAGTAGAGAAAAAGCCGCAGAACAACAATTCAGTTCGTCACGGCTCAGAGATAAAGCAAAAATATTTCATCAGCAGTGAGATTAAATACAGATTTAATAAATATATCCATTCACGAATTGAAACGTCTACTATCTTAACAGTTAGATAAATGCATTGCATTGCGTGCGCAGTATGTTTTCATTAAAAATAGTTTTTACACTGCTAACGCGATTGTCTTATTGTTTTGAATATTATGAACCAGCATAGATTCAACTGATAGTGTCAACTTACAATTTGTGATGCCACCGAATATTTGGAAGAACTATATTACTGTATAATTACATTTGATTTGAAATTATTTTCTGACATCTATAGAATACCTATTTTGTTACATTTCTATATAATTAGGCCGAAATTTTGACTTCTAATAGGGTTCAGGTAGTAACGAATTGTACAATTTAATGAAGGGGGATTCGGAATCTAATCCGTTATTAAATATATTCGGGAAAAACGTGATGTATATTTGAGACAAAAAAGGAAAAATCAGGTTAGATGGGAGGCCGTTTCCGTACACAACCTAAATTTTAAAAATAAACCATAATGTACCTGGTTAACGTAATTAATCGTCGTAAGGATAAATTTACGTTCTTCTAAATGTGGGCTTTACAATTCCTTGCGCAAACTATATAATAAATATATTGTAATATTCGAATATATCTCCATCATCAGTAGTGATAGAAATTGCACAATAATATGGTCGATCATCACTGCATTATCTACGCCGTCTGCTTTTATCAAGGGGACAATATAAAACTCATGAATAAGGCGATATAAACGAAAGTTTACGCCGAAATAACATTTGTACACAGAGATGCCAACGAATCGAAAACCTGTTTAAAACCAAATCTCAAAAATAAATTTGTACTATAACAAGAATTATCCTTAATTGCGTGCAAACACTCACAAGGATACACTCGCACACAAAGTCCATGATCAACCCGTATTTAATCGCAAATAATAAAAGATGATTTGTCTTACACTTAATGTATAAAAGAAAGATTTAAAAGTGAAGTCTAGGAGTCACGAAATATATGGCCATAATCCATTTTGTTATTAATGGGTTTTTCCCTAATAAGATATATATATATATATATATATATATATATATATATATATATAATTGAACTGAGACACCCATTTCTTTTTTAACTCTGTTCTTAATTAATTTTCTTGTTCGGTTGAATTGCTACATAGATAGAGATTGATTAGATTGTAAAAAATTAACCTATCTCTTTGAGTTATAACTGTAACGGTAATGTTTTTTTTAAATATGCAATATTGGGTCGGTTTAAATATTCATCGGAAGCTGATGATATTAATTGTTTAAATAAAGGTAGCGAGCTTGATATTAACACCAATCTAAATCAATTTAAACATTAATTAGTAGCAATAAAGAGTTATATAATGTAGAATAGACAACTTATTCAGTAGATCGGTTTCGTTCGTAATGGGAACTAAATTAAACATCCTAGACACCCTGTCATTGGCTATATATATATTTCCGTTATATTATAACTAAATTTTAATAAATGCAGAGCCGATATACATACATTTGCACTTCAATTTACAAGTAGCTACTCCAAAACTCTCGTTAATGAGCAGGTACGACATTACAAGTTATATATAGTGTATATATGGTATTAAAGTTAACACTTATCTATTTCAAAGATCGTTAATTTCCGCGTTCTGTGATCAAAATAAGTATCGTATTATGCAGAAAAATCATTTAATTTAGTTGAATAGTTGTCCTTATTTGGAACCTAATTTTGCCGTGGATGGGGCTTGAACATGGGCACGTCTGTTTCTGAGTCTGTGAGTGTAAGCACTAACCCACCTTGCCGCACGCTATACACTGTTTTGCGTTATAAAATAATTAAAGTTTTCCTTTAACCCTTCGTTCAGGTGGAGCCTATATGGCACCCATTTAGACCTCAAATTCCAACTTACCACCCCAAATCTGTCATCACTGATCACCTGTAGATGTTGTATTGAGCCCACCATGTATATATTTTAACAATCTTTGATTTTCATAGGCTGTGATAACAATCATTTAAATCATTTTTATCTATATTGAGATAAAAACAATTTCGTTATATATATATATATATATATATATATATATATATATATATATACATTTCGCAGTAAATATAAAAGCATACTAAATTCTATGAGCATTTCATTCAATAGAACTATTTCAACCTTATTTGCAAGCCTTAAAGTACTTCCAAGAATTGTCTTCCAATTTTAGATGTTTGAAACCAGGAGCGAATTGGCAGATAAGCTTATTTTATTGACGTGATTTAAAGAGTTTATATATATATATATATATATATATATATATATATATATATATATATATATATATATATATATATATATATATATATATATACAACATATTTTTATCTGAAATTTCGACAAAAGTTATTGGTGAATCGTTTAGCATTATGAAGTAACATTATGAATATGAACTAATAAATGCTGTCTGGTTTGTGCAACAGGCCGCATATCTGGTGACTCATTCATTAACGAGTAGGTGGGTTTTTATTCTTTTACGTGTATTTCGTAGTTAAATTATGCAATATTAATAAAAACTAAACCACTAAATTCTAAATCTTGAAAAGTATGTTGATAAAGTGATGGTATTAGTTAAGAAAATTGTCAGAAACGTCAATAATATTTATCACTTCAAAGTTTATAGCAATTCAAAAATTAGCTTTTTATTTAATAAATTTTACCGATTAAAAGAACGCCTTACAAGAGAATATTTGATATAGCGTAGGTTAAATTTTGTCAGTTATCTACGAATGGGACAGGTTTTGTCATGTTACTTTTTTTAAATATTTCAATATATGTTGCTTTGCATATTTTTAAATAAATATAATGCTTGAAATTATGTGTTATTCCTTATGGAATAAAAGAGTGTCATTTCGGGTTGTAGCAGAAACATTGTCTTCGACGATCATGTCCCCGTCATTTTACATCGAAACGCTATTTCATCAGTAACGTAATACCAAACGCGCTTTGCCCGGCAACATTATCGTGGTTCGGGGAGTTGCAAATTCAGAACTTTATCTTAATTGCAATAAATACAATAGTCTCGATGCAATTGAAAGGACAAGCATTTCATTGCCATCCAATTGGCCTCGCGCAGTAAAATAGATGGTCTAATTTGCGCCAACACCAAATTCTTATTTAATGAAAGCTTAGCAAGTCAGGCATAGGTGAATACATAAATGAGTTTCTCAGCATCCAACTTAGCTCGTGTGCAGGCATTGGTAGGATTAACAAATTTAAACTCTTAAGTCTGTTCGGCAATGCAATCCACTGAAATATTCCCACACATTGCTTACTTAACTACTTATTCGGTCTGTAATTTGATCGCCAGTTTTATCATATTATGTTTGGGGATCTACACAGTATCAGACGTTAAACGGTATGTTTCCGTGCGTTTGATAGGCTAAAATTTTAAATCGACAGTTAAACGGTATGTTTCCGTGCGTTTGATAGGCTAAAATTTTAAATTGACAGTTAAAGTCATTCCAAATTATGAATTTTTTTCAACAGCCACGATCTCTGTGGACATCTTTAAAAATAACTTGTTAATCGTACTCGAGTTAGAGCTTAAATCTGATTTATTGAATTAGCAAATCTATTTTCTTGATGGCATACAACATTATCAATTCGCAACATGTACATACATGAATACACTAGTGGATTCATACCTGCATGAGTGACTTATTATCGTGTTCCAAATGAGATACTAACTAATAAAGACACATTTTGTTCTCCCAAAAATTAAATGACAACATTGCGTTTAGTTTATCGCACTTTAAACAAATAACTACAGCTAAACATTAGCGTTTTGTATGCTGGAGGTATTTGGCATATAACGTAAAATTATGCTGGGGAAACGATTTGATAAATAGTTTTCTTATTTAAGGTTTTTTTAAGTCTACATTCACTTGTCAATAGTGTTGCAAGGAGAGCTTTCTACTTCTTTGTAAGGAAATCGACAAAATATGTGATCCTAAGGATTTTTCGAATTTTATTATAAAAAATGTTGGCGTTGCTGACAAAACATACAGGTTAAGTGTGAATTGTTACGTATATTTATAGAGAATCTATTATGATTAAACGAAAACAATTTTTTCAACTGAAATAACTAAACATTTATAGTCAACAGCACTAGTTAAATTTATACCTCACAATTTTATTTACACATTGAAATAGTGCCATATTTATAAAAACAGTCAGTAAAGATTCAATAAAAATAAGGTTAAATTAGGTTCTGATTTAAGTATATCTATATATACAAAATTATATCTTCGTACACGCCTATATATACAATAAAAATATGTTAAATTTAACAAATATCGTTATATATATGTATATTTATATACACACATATATATATATATATATATATATATATATATATATATATATATATATATATATATATATATATATATTGTGAAAATGAACATCAAAATGTCCACTTTGTAGTAGCTGGTTATCTAAAAGTCATTTAAAATAATATTGTTTAAAATCTTAAAAATTAGCAGTTTTGTTTTGGGTACTCTGGATTTTAAAAAACGGCTTTAAATACAATTATCGACTGAAGGTAACTTCTTAATCTATTTTAAGCATTTTGAGTTTTGGTCATTGGTACTTTTCAAACAGCATTATAAAAATTAAAAAGATATGTAAAATCAAAAATCTTTATGAATTAATATAAATAGGAGTTGAGAATTATATTTTTTAAATATATAAGTTTTAGCATTGCTTGAGAATAATTAACCCAACCATGGACTCATTAGTGAGCAAACGTAATTAGCGAAAAATTTTCAAATTGGTTCTAAATTTTTTATTGAACCAAAAATCTAATCCACCAGTAATGTGGCTGATTGTTTAGATTTATCTATAAAAAAGAATAAAAAGAAATATTTTTAATATTGATTTATTTCGGATGAACTCTTAGTAAATTAAATAAATATTAATCCGATTTTCGAAGCGTATGACTTTTGTAAAAAAAAGTAAACAATAGTTAAAGAAACAAATTAAGGCTTTAAAGGAAAACATCTTACCTTTGCGTAAATAAAGGTAAATTGGAATTAATTAAGCCACTTTATGTCAAAATATCTGTTTTAATTTTCGTAGGTGAAATAGTATGAATGTTTAATTCTTATCTCACAGAAATTTCATCAACTTAAAAACTGTTTTAATATTATCTAGGCATTGAACTTGAACATTGTTGGTGTTACAATATCCGATCAGAATGACAGTTATCTAGTTTGAAATACCCTTATTTTGCACAATATAATGTTGCAGCAAATGTGGAAAATATCCAATTCTCAGTTGTCCATTATTTATTAGCACAAATGTGTTAATTAATGTGATGTTAAATTGTGCGTTAACTAGGAGCGCAATATCTTGTTGACTTATAGTAGGCTAGGTCTAAAGTAGGCTTTTCCGTCTTAATTAGCAATACAATAAATCTTGTGTGCCATTTAATGTCCAATTGTTTAAATTATCCAGTTTAGAATATTAGAGAGCAAACAAAAATATACGACGATTTCGTCAACAATGCTTGGCAAAAATGAAGAAATTTGGGTGAATTTTTATTGGGTTTTCTTTTTTTTGCTAAATTGATAACTGACACGGTGCTAGAAAATAAAGTACTAGTTTTATCAAACACGCAAAATTATGATCAACGACAAACATGAGTGAAAAATAATGTCATTGGGCTGCATTATCTGCGACCATCTTCTGCTTATTTTCAGCTGGTAATGTTAAAATTTAAAATTTTTAAGCAAATACGAAAATGTTTTCCATTTTATTTCGTTGAAATTAAGAACTCATGACGACTGTGCTTTACTTTCATTTTGTTTTCCAAATAAATCAACAAATATTTGTAGACAAACCAATTAAACAATAGTTGATTGCCCGGGTGGTGGTAACAATACTTTAAATTAAGTTTGCGAGCTTGAAGTAAACACCAATCCCATTGTATTTAACCAGTCTTCGAACAAAATAGCATAAAAGTGCACGCGACTGGCGGAAGTTCTGTTATGTTTTTCGAAGAGTAGTGCGTGCGACTGGCGGTAGTTTTGTTATGTTGTTTGAAGACTGGTTAAATACAATGGGATTGGTGTTTATTTCGAGCTTGCAAACTTGATATAAAGAAATAATTGTAGGCTTCATTCTACAATGAATTATTAAAAATTTAGGGCTCCAAATAAATTTAAAAAATAGCAGTATGATAAAAAAATATTTGCAGCGATTAACTTTTGATTGCACAATGATTGCTCAAAATAATTATCAAGAGTGTTCCTCCAAAAGTCATTTTTCATTGCCTGCCAATGCTACTAGTGAAACTCCACATTGAGTAAAGCTGAGTAGTTATTCTTCTGAGACTTTCTCGTTTGCGATAACGTATTATTTTATGCCAATATTACAATTGCTAGAAAACAATTAATAATTTACACTCAAATTGATACAACGTGAAAAAAGACGAAATACTGCTTCGGCTGAGCTATTGTCTTTATAGCAACATATAAGGCTTCTGCATCCCAAACAAAAAAGCCAGTTGAGATATAAAAAGCTGAGAAACATTACATGCGGAAAAACAGATATGGTATTCCAGTAAGATGTTATTAACAGGGGCAAATAGACCATTCCATAAATTAATTTTTTGGATGGCAAAAATGTTAAAGCCGGTAAGAAACCAGTTAGTTAAATAAAGCTTAAAAGGGCCCCTCAAAAGTGATGGAAAGTTAGACAGTTGAAATACAAATAACATTTATCTGAGTTTGCGACTGGCAGTAGTTTTACTATGTTGTTCGACGACTGGTTAAATACAATAGAATTGGTGCTTACTTCAAGCTGGCAAACTTGAATTAAAGAATTTATTTGAGTCTTTTTGACGTCGCATTATTTTTTTGTAATGCCCACTTAAGGAAAATGTTTTGAGTTTGTGTAATTATTTCCGGGAGAATTTCGCTAGTTTTTTCCCTTTGTAGCCCCGTTAAAAATACTAATTAACTTTTTCATCCCAATATTAAAATCAATTCAAATGACTAACTCCACACAGGTTTATCTATTCCAGGTGTAGATTCTACTTAGGCTCCGATCAAGGCATGCTGAAAGCGAATACATTTTTATTTATGTGAAACTTTTGAACTGTTTCGTGGAACATACAAAGTTAGCCATAGAAACTGCTAGATAAATTTATGAAATGATAAAATAATATTCGATTTATAAGTAAAAAATTGTAACCATCTAACATTTACAAAAATGTAAATCCAAAATTCAATAGTGGTAATCATATATTCCACCGGTTGCTTCTACTCAATGGAAATAGAAGTTTAATTTCGGCATTTTATAATGGCCCGTTGCGTATAAATTTCATTGAGAGATTAAAAAAAACTAAACTGGATGCTCAGAATTGCAATTTATACTACACCACACTGCACACACTACACAAAACTTTAAAAAAAAAATTTTAACTATAGAATGTAGAATGAAGTCAATATGAAAATTGGCGGAAATTAGTCCATGTTGTTTGTTTGGTGGACGAAAATGGGATTGAGCTTAATTGGGATTAATGCTTAACATACAAAATTAACCAAGCATAAATAACGTGTGTGAGGATAAAAATTATTTATATAAAGTTTTATACATAAAGTATTGTATAAGCAAGCAAACGCAATTCACCCGGCAGACAAGTTTTATACGTCTTAGGATCTATACAAGTACAATGCGGAGTTCTTCCACTACAGGGCTCGAATAGACAAATCATCCAGTAGACGGGTTTCTTCCTTATTGGAAATTCATCACGTACTGTCCAGAATATGCCGCGGACAGACGTGCGCAAGTTTGAACTCTGTCCGCGGCAAATTTTAAACAATACGTAATTTGTTCCCGCTAAGAACAAAGACGGTCATCTGGATGAATCGCCTATTCTACACTATAACACACAGTTTATACTGAAAAATGTATGTACATAATGGGCCAAGTTTTTCTATCAATATCGAAATCTTGATTAAAGTTATTTATCGAAGAGACCGATTTCGTTCTTATACGGACACTCTAAGTACAGTCTAGTGTTTTACCTCGGAAAATGCACGAACCGGATCCTGTCCTAGTTCGGAGACTGTTACGCAATCACCCGTACTATCCTGTCATACAATATCCTCAGTTTTCAGTTTTGAACGAACGTAGTTCTTTGTTTAGATTTAACAACATCTGGAGCTGTCTTTGAATATGTTTAGACATATTGTTTCACCAAGCCACCAACAAGCTGCCTTTATAAGCCATAAACAACGTTACCGAGGGAAATGTAATTGAATTAAATATTTATACGTTTAAACAAACATTGATGGCGACGATAGTGATAAAAATTAGAGAAAATCAGTTTTGTGAGCTTGATATAAACACCAATCCAATTATATAAACATTTGCCAGTATAAACATTTGGTCGCATCAGGAAATAAAAGCAATTCCATCACTAGAGCGGTTTCCATTTTATTAACTACACTTCAAGATCTGCCAGAATATTTCTGCTTACGGGGCTCAAATGGAGCACATGTCTCTCGAAGTTTGGGACTTCATCCAAGGCCACCAACAATTTGCCATTAACAAACAGACACCAAGCAACCTGATGAAGTGATTTTGAATAGCTAAAGCAACCTTGATCTCGAGGGCGGTAGAAACGTATATTTTAATAAAATTTGCAAATGTGATACAAAGCTGCACTCGGTATATTTGCACATTTGGCATTAAGAATTAAGCATAATATAACTTGGTATTTGAAACGGAATCAGTGGACCACTTTCGTAGTTAAAAAATAATTGATTGCGCGAGTGATGGTTACAATTCTTTAAATCAAGTTTGCGAACTTGAAGTAAACACCAATCCCATTGTATTTAACCAGTTTTCGAATCACAAAACAAAACTACCGCCAGTCGCAACACACTGACGAATTTCGACCTTCCATGATCATCATCAAAGTACGACGGCAAACTGCCTAGCGAGGATCAAACCGCATTGCACTTATAGATATACAGCTCTCACATCTATTAGTGTTGCATACATTGTACGGGACAGGAAATTTCGGCTGTACAGTTTCTATGCAGTCACGAACAATAGCTGTTTGTAGCTTTCTCCAAAAACATATATATAGACATATCAATATTAAACAATAATCGATTGCGCGGGTGGTGGTAACAATTGCCGAAGCTAGTACAATGATTTCAAGTCATAGAGTTAGTCGGCAGGATAGTGCGGCAGGATAGCTCAGTGGTTAGAGCAACAGATTCCGAAGCAGACGTGCCCAGGTTCGTATCCTGTCCGCGGCAAATTCTGGCCAGTACTTGATGAGTTCCCAATAAGGACGAAACCGGTCTACTGGATGAATTGCCTTTCTACACTATACAATTCTTAGTTTATACTGACATATGTAAGTAATTAATGGGTCAGGTGTTTATATCAAGACCGCAACCTTGATTATAATAATAGAGTTAGTCGTCGTCGATGAAAATCGTACATGTGATAATCTTGCACAGAGCAATATTGCCCATCGCAACCATGGAAGAAACGTTTACAGCCTTGCGTTCTGCTAGAACGACGAAAAAGATGTTGATTTTACTACCGCTTATACAGTTGCTGGACTTATAATTTTGTCTGCTTTTTAAAATTAGAAATTTTAAAGTTTACTCGTGAGTAATTGTAAGGTTACTAGTGATAGATCGCGACATTTTGCACCATCATCAACAAAACTATGTCTAATTTGTTTCGTGTTTAAAAAGCATGCCTAAGTTGGATATTATTAAACAAAGAAAATGATTTAATTTGGTTTATTCGCAGTTATTTGAGCGAAACATTAAATGCCAATGATGGCGGAAGACTAGTGTTGTCCTGTTAAATCTAATTGCCATGTATCCGTTATTACTACATTGACGCTTCTAATTCGGGCAACCTTATCAGTTCTACAAAAATGACTAGCAATTTGGCAAGAAACAACACAAATAAACAACAGTATATATATATATATGTGGCGAAAGCTACAAACAGTTAATTTTCGTGACTGCATAGAAATTGTGCAGCCGACATTTCCAGTCAAGTTCAATGCATGCGAGACTGCTAGAGATGAGAGCTGCACATCTAACTTTGATTTGCATATATATTCAATACGGTTTGATCCTCGCTAGTCAGTTTGCCGTCGTACTCTGATGATGATCATGGAAGGTCGAAACGCGTCAGTGCTTTGCGGCTGGCGGCAGTTTTGTTATGTTGTTCGACGACTGGTTAAATGCAATGGGATTGGTGTATATTTCAAGCTCGCAAACTTGATTTGAAGAACAGTAGAACTGTTTGACGAAACGCAAACAATCCTTTGCAAACAAAAAGTTTTAATTTTTTTACATATCATGCGACAGAGACACGCATTCGTAATCAATGTAAAAATAGGCAGTTCAGAAAAAATAAGATATGCATATCAATAAACATTTAAACTTACAATAAACTGTTTACTTTTCCGTGAGTTTTTAGCCATTGTTAAGCCTTTGTGGATTCCGCTTCATTATGGTGGACAAAATTTGATAAACATAACGCACGATTCTTATTTTATTATTCCGATCCATGAGGAATATTTTACTAATCGATTTTTCCACCACACGTGTCATAACTTAAACTGCATTCCTTTCGTTATATTGAAAAAAAAGAAATTTGGTTCAATGAAAGCGCTTGACGTGCTTCCATTGTTATTTAATTTCACGTTATTGGATACGTGAGATTTATATAATTAAACGAACATTGGTTGCGCGGGTGGTGATAACAATTATTATAATCAAGGTTGCGGTCTTGATATAAACACCTGACCCATTAATTTCTTACATATGTCAATATAAACTAAGAATTGTATAGTGTAGAAAAGGCAATTCATCCAGTAGACCGGTTTCGTCCTTATTGGGAACTCATCAAGAACTGGCCAGAATTTGCCGCGGACAGGATACGAACCTGGGCACGTCTGCTTCGGAATCTGGTGCTCTAACCACTGAGCTATGCTGCCGCACACACTAAGCTTCAAAATATCTGTGTGACCACTAGCGACCTTATTGAAGCTTGTAGGACTGCAAAAAACCTTTGCCGATCATCACAATAACTGTATTTGGTATCACTATGTATTAGTGTTTGTACAGTCCAGGTGTGATGTGAATGCATAAATGGAAATACATATCTATAGCTCATATGTTTTTCACCAGAAACGAAAACCATCACAATAGCATCGTATGCTTATGCACGACTGTGTTGAATAGGGTCAGTAACCGGTTTGCTATCGAAAGTTATTATTTTATGACCGTCTGTTCTTATACTGGTCTGTTATAACGCAATTTAAATGAAAAATTAGTAAATGTAATTAAACGAAAATTGGTTGTGCGGGCGCTGATAACAATTACTTTTTAATAAACGTTGCGACATGGAAATAAACACCTGACCCATTATTGCATACATTTGTCAGTATAAACTAAGTATTGAATAGTGTGGTAAAGACAATTCATCCAGTAACCCGGTTTCATCCTTATTGGGAACTCATCACGCACTCTTAAGAATTTACCGCGGACAGGCCTCGAACCTAGGCACGCCTGCTTCGGAGTCTGATGCTCTAACCACTGAACCACCCTGCCGCACTCTATACGCCATTTTCAGTTATATACTAATTATTATTTCTTGGTTAGCCTTTGCTTTAGGCACAGCCTATAAAGCATCCATTTAGGCCGAAAGTTTCAACTATCTATAATGACCGATTGGGGATGATTAGTTGGAACTTTAGTGCTAAAGTGATGCTCTATAGGCTCTAACTGAAGGAAAGCCGAACCAAGTAACGTTACTTAGAATATAAGAGAAAATTGTGTTTAGTATGAGGCAGGGTGGCTCAGTGGCTCAAGCACCAGTTTCCGAAGTAGACGTGTCCAGTTTCGGGCCCGGTCCGCGGAAAATTCATGACAAGACGTGATGAACTCCCAATAAGGACAAACCCGGTCTACTGAATGAATTGTCTCTTCCACACTATACGATACTTAGTTTATACTGGCAAATGGATTTGTATAATGGGTCATGTGTATATATCAAGATCGCAACCTTGATTAAAATGTAAATTATTCAGTTTTGAAAAAAACTAGGAATTTTCCAAAAACTCATTTATTGACATCAAAATTAATTAACGTAATAGCGTACTGATTTTATAGTGCATGCATTGCTAAAAGCACAGATTAGAAACAGCAAATATGTTTTACATGATCATTCTGTACAAATTTATAAACGTTGAATTGTTGCAATGACACTTGAGTGGTATTTGAGGACATTGAAATTTAATTAAAGCTTATTTAATGGATGTCCACAAATAATGCAACAAATTAATACTTGTTAGAACATGATTATCGACAATTTTTCCTGAAATAAGGGCTTAATTGCGGACCTGAATTAATTGAAATTACCTGATCTGCGTTTTGACTAACACAGCTTTCATTGTTCAAGTATTTTTCTTTTTGCAAATGACTTCGGTCAAACTTACTGTAGGCCCTCATAAGTTGCATTTTGTTTCACAAGTTTAACAAACGAAACAAATGAAGCAAGCGCTTGCTTTAATTGTTTCGTTTGTTAAACTTGTGAGGTATATTGCAACTGTTGAAGGCCTACGATAAGTTTGGCCGAAATATTTTGCAAAAAGAAAACTACTGAAACAATGAAAGCTGCATTAGTCAAAACGCAGATCAGGTATAGATTATCGACAACTTCACATTATAGAAATTCAGAGTCCACATGAGCGCTAATCGTCAATTAAATACCTGTAGGCCAATTTTACTAGAAATTCTGTGTAATATTTAATGTAAAAGTCGTAATAAAGTTTACTATTTGAAACGGGTTTACACGTAATTTAGTTTTACAAAAAATAAATGTGTTAGAATAAAAAAGCCAGTACATGTTCAAATTTGTGGTAGGCATAAATTCTAAATAACGTCTAAATGTACCAAATAGATGGGACTGTTCCATATTGGGACTCCTAATACAGTTGCGACAATTTGCAATTCCGGTATTCTCACTCGGCTGTATTTATTTCAATATCAAGCAATGTATGGGGCATACCTCCGAAGGAAAGCACGGAATGTAATTTTCAGTTTAAGTTAACGTTGTTTTTGTTTGGTCAGTCTTTCTTTTAGGCAAATTCTTTATGTATCGCTTCTCGTACCCACAATTACATCAAAACAGATTTAAACATTTCTTTGCCAATTGATAATGTGTACGTCATAAAAAAATAAAAGGTAACCAAAAAAAAAATTAATTGGTGTAGTAAATGTGTGTATTCTCTTTCACATTATTTAAATATTTGTAATTCGAATCACGGTCACAACCTTTGTGGCTCCGATAGAGCAAATTAAGGACAGAATCGGTTATGCTTATTGTTCGTGTTTGCCAAATAAAGAATTTCCTTATATATATATATATATATATATATATATATATATATATATATATATATATATATATATATATATATATTTACATAAGAATTTAACTAGTACAAGCTTCGGATGACGTTACATTAGGGAGTACATATTTGAGACACATCATCGAATCTAATTACTCCGTCTCTGACAATTGTTAAGTGATCCTTATCAGATTGCGATCCGTCTGGTTTTGGAGAGAAGGAGAGAAGATCGCAGAATAAGCATACGTAGAACGTCCCGTTTTTCGGCAGGTTAAGGAAAATATTGTCTTTGAGTCAGTATCAAAACAGTAATCAAATTTCATAAAAATCCTTTATCGCTTGACAATAACTCATGGTAAATTTCCGTTTTTCCTATTAAACAAACGGTATGAATTGCAAAAATCGTAAGCTAATTTACCGGAGCTGCTAAGAATCATTGATAATCTTATATCTAATTTGAATGTTATTGAGTCTGAAACGTTGACTACGACCATTGCCTAAAGTTTTTAAATGAAATATTGTTTTTCCTGTTTTATTCACAGTAATATTAAATGCTTGTATTTACAGGTTAACAAGTAGAATAAATGGGGCAGATAAACTTTAAAATCTAAAGTATTCTTAGACCGAGTTTTTGTATACTTTATTTCTCATTTAATGTCTTAGTGAAAAATAAAGACGTGAATAAAATTCTAAGGTGAATTGAAATCACACAAGGTGTTGCTATGCTTTTAAAAGCATATTTTGTCAGATTTCAATTTATTAGATAACATGTCTAAGTTATGACTTTCACTATTTGCATTCCATAAATAATTATACTGAATACGTACATATTACCAAACTATACAGCAATTGTATAAGAACTCACAGATTGCGTTTCGCGGAATGACGGGAGATTTTTTTTTGACAAATCATACAATTCTTAGCTAACTGTATGAGCAAGTTTCGTGCACCAATCAAATTCGAATTTGAAAAGCGCTATTTTTAAACCATAGCATACGATTTACATGGATGTGCTTCTGCGGAACAACATTTGCCTTTCAGATTGTTGTATTATTCATTAAAGAAAATATTGTTCTGGAATATTTATATTCAAATTTTCCTTCAAATGAGTAAACCTTGTATTTAGTTAATACCTTTTAGCAAATTTGGAATGCCTTTTAATTGAGCATTATGAGGGTCAACTGTAAATGGGTAGGAACAAGCATAAATTAGTACTTCCGGTTTTGTTTCATCTATTTTTATGGCCTACGTTTACAGTATTTGTGAAAAAAACAATTTTTTATTGAGGATGAGCATTAGATAGAAATCATTCCAATTCTACTTAATCTACAGCAAAACCTATTAGAACTACCAACAGCTGGCTGCACGTCTGTGTTACTCCCTCCCGTAGTCATCACCAAACCACCATAGTGAACTTAATGTAGGTCTGGTGGTATATATATATATAGGCAGAGCAATCACATTTTCTTAATTAGCGCATAGTAGTGCCCATTATTATTATGCAGCCTGCCTGACTATCATGATCATTTTAATTATTTTGAGTTAATTTTTTCTGATTTACCTTTGGACAATATGCACATAAATGTATATTTTTTTTAAAAATTATTGATATTGGAATGCTCATATGGTCATTACGTTTAGAAACCTTTTATTTATATTTTCTATCAAACTATTTAGCAAATTTATGTTCATCTGCTATATTTTAAACCACCCATGTTGTAATCGCTAAAATCAGTTCAGTTGGGTTTTCATACTTGAGCTTGGGACTGTAAAAAGATATCTTGTGTAGATTTATTAAATTAATTATTTGAGTTTTTAAATCTTGCCGGTGTCCAGAACAACATAAAATGAGAGAGATTTGCGTAAAGAATATTTATTTATGCTACGTATATGTGAACATTTGAATTGCATGCTAAAATTTCATTTGTATACTTCTATATAAACACGCAGTTCAGTCTAAAAAAGATTTATACCATGCGAATTTGTAAGCCGACCGTGTTTATTAAATGTTAATTCGAAATCAAATTATTTAATCTGCTACTAGATCATCTTGGCTTCTTCATGGTAAATGGGGAATTCATTATAACTATATTGGGATAACTTTTTCAACGATAGATGTATAAAAGTCAGACTAAGCTTCCATTCCCAGTATTCTATCATACGCTGTACTTTAATATAAATTTCAACGGCATATTTTCGAGTTGAAATTCATTATAAGAAAGTCTACTGGAGATGAGCCACATTTCTGAATTATCCACGCGTAATACATAACCTTCGTTATCTATTAGGCTTTTTCGCTCTGCTAAATAGCTCATAAAATCAAATGTGACAGCTTTTCGACGGACGTTAGCTACACTATAATTTGTGGGTTTTTAAATAAAACGGAGATTTTGCTTATTTCAAGTTCTCATATTTAATCTAAATATTACATTTTAAATCAATTCTTGCTTAAAATAAAATGAAATAATTATGGAGATGTCAACCAAGATAATCACTATTCCTTTTTGAATATTTTGTTGGTGCATCACAATAAATAAAGAATCCGATCTAACGTTTAAACCACACAAAAGATCCTACACTTGCTGTTTGAAAACCGTTTTAATTAAATATAGACAATAGTATGGTCTATTTCTTTTATTCATTGTATAATTATTATTAATTAAAGAGACAGAAAAATCTGCACACGACATATAAGAAATAGAGATACTTCACTAGTAGAATCTTTTTTACCTGAACAAGACTGATTTGAATTATCGTTTTGCCACATTGAAAACAAAACTATAAATTAAAAATCTGAGACAGATGTCATTACCAAACCGATTAATCAACAATTGCATTTTATTTTAAGGCAGAAACGAGGGGATTGGAACAGAGGCGTTTATAACCTATTCTAATAACTAAATACGTTTTAACGAGGATTTCACAAACCACGCAACTCGCTTTTGCCATCATGGAGAAGTTATTTTGTGGACTTCTTGAGGTTGATGGTTGCCACAAGGCACCTTGAGAGAATATAGTGAATGCACTTTTGACGACAAAACACAGAGATGTTACGTCTTGTCTATGCTATAACTTTCTTTATCCTTATGTGTATATAGCCTTTACAAAATTTAATCCCATTTGTGAGCATACAATTAATAGAGAAAATATTAATTGGAACGCTAATATTTATGACATGAAGTACCTGGATGGTATATATTCAAAGAATTATAATAATACAAAAGTTAATTCTTCACCAATATCATAAAGATGTTCTATGCTTCAGCCATACTTTTATATATATTATAAAGCAATGTTCTCAACTGCGATGTAGAGAAAAGCTACAACTATAATTTTGTGCTTCATTAAACATAAACACCTGGTGTGCAATATAATATGGAGATTTGTGTTTTAAACTTGTTTTATAACTTATCACCAGAATAGTAAGTTTAACTGAAAATAAAACCAATGCACTTAGAAATACTTTACAAGATAGGCGTTGCATTAGCAAAAGGTGTCCAAATTAGTTAATTTTTTATTGAGCATTTATGTGAAAACCACCTGCAGCTTCTCAATTTATGTGAGTAGAATCTGCGATTATAATAACCATCTCAATTTGTGTAACCTTATTCAAAATCGATGCCAAATGTAAAAGTTTATTTTATTTTACTCGCTCCTACGCTTTTCTATTTCGTTTTGTTGCTTTTGTTAACAGTTAAAACGCATGATAATAAGTATACTGAAATAAACTTTCATATCTCTATATATAGAAATTTCATAATACCACAAAAAAAGATGGACAGAAATAAAAATATCAATCACCTGTATAACTGAAATATTTTAGGACAAATATATCATAAGAGGAGAAAAAATAGAACAAATCAGAAACATCAATCGTTTTAATTTCGTGTGAGAAGCGTCATTCGACTATACAAGACAGGTGCTTAAACACTTGCTCTACTTTAACCATCAATGTGTAAAAATATATTTCCATTAAATACGATTTTCTTTGCATTTATTAGATAGTTTAACAGGCACAAATACCACTTATTTAAATGCATAAGCATTTATCGGTGTTAAGAAAAATGAAAAACAACATTGAATACCTATTTTGGGTTTAATATATTCTCAAATAATAATATCTCCAATTCTGCCAAATTGTTTAAAGGTGCACATTTTCGTAAAAGGTGAAAATTTAATACAATATTTAAAATATGATCGCTAAATTATTTACCTATATTTCGGAAAAGCCCTAAATTTCAGTAGATTCAATGGATTACATTGGAATTACATGAAAATTCAGCAATCTCCTTATTACTCTAGTAGAATAAACAACTTTGATTAAATGCATACATACATCACATATAAACTAAAAAATGTGCGCTATTTTTGAAGAACATATCCATACGAGAACAAATCCAAATTAGTTAGATGTAATACTGTATCTGCGATATATATATATATATATATATATATATATATATATATATATATATATATATATGGCACGAACAGTGGCAAGCTAGAACTTAATATCTAATAAGATTTAAAATAAGTTCTTCATGAAGGCAGCATTAACCAGGAACTTAAATTGGTACATTGCTTCAAATTGCGTATGGTGAACAGGCTCTAGCATTGCGAAGAAAATATACCCGTATTTAAATCACGAACGCGGAAAATTCCTGACATAACGGAAATTGTTTCCATTATTGACGAAATTTGTCTACCGGATGAATTACCTTTGCTAAATTGTTCGACTAAGCGGTAATTCTGACAAAGTATATATATAATAGTTATTGCTTTATATAATTACGAATAGAATGTATTTGACAAAAACGTCGAATAGTTGAATGCATGCGCTTTTAAAATACTTAACATCACAATGGCATGAATTTAGTTATAAATGTTATTGGGTTGCATTTTTATTGAGTTAATAATAACTAGTCTGGATTTAAGATTTAATTATATATATTTGTGTTACGTTGGAAAATTAGTATACTTATATCGTTTTGTTTCTCGTTTAGCAGCAGGGATATATGCTTTTTTAATGATAATGTAGGTCGAATCGCGGTAGGACATATTAATAATCATGACACGCCGTGCGACTAGTTAACAGAAACGAATTCATGTTCATTTTCAACACACAAACGTAATTCAAATAAATATCTTTCATTACCACCTGCGCTGTCTTTCGTTAACGAATCAAGCAGATATTTTAGAATAATATTACATATTTTTTTGCAGAAAAGTATCGTAGGGAGAAAAAACCACTGATTGAATATTTTATTTCCATGAGAGAATTTACAAAATTTTGGTTTATCAATTAAATTTTTTTACATATTTTTGATATTTTGGCCATCATGCTAAAGGCAGCCCATCATTGGCTCAACTGTTACTTACAACGATTTTTTTGGTTTACATTAATATATAAAATCTCCAATTCCATACACTTTACCACCAATTCTTGCCAAACATTGCACTACAGTCGAATTACATATTTTTATTCTAAAAAAGCAAGGCAAAACAAAAGCTGAAATAAATATCTATTGCATATACTCAAATTAGGTATTAAAAAATGAAAATCACATAGCACACGCACAAACACACACACATACACACACACACACATATATATATATATATATATATATATATATATATATATATATATATATATATATATATACACTCCTTATAGCAATCGTTGTTTTAGAATATTACACAGTATATCTACTATCAGGAAGGAATATGATGTAATAACGAATTTAATTTTATTGTGAACAATTCAAGAATTCTAAATAACACATTTCGATTTTTCAGTTTTTTACGTTCTCGGTTTTCATTTGTGATGTCAACTAAACTGATTTTCAGTTTTATTGTCTTTTGTGGGTTCATCTGTGAGCATTTATGCCTATTTGCCTGTGTACGTGTAGTTTCCATGCATTTTGTGATACAGAGTGATGTTATAGATGTGGTTCTTCTTGAGTTTTGATCAAGTTTTGGCTTTGGTTTTAAATATTGTCTTTTTTTGCGGATAGCTACTTTATATGCAACTGTGTATTTAGTAAAAAAAATTGTTTACATATCGCCAGAAGCATAAAAAAGTCAGCGTGTATGAAAGTTATATTTGGGTGTACACGTGCGGTTCGTGTTTACTGGCGACCTATTCGTTGGATTCGGTAAGACGACCTATACCCAATGTATATTTGGTCAAGAAATGTGGGACAATTGGACGGTAAAATCTATTCAAATATTTGCTGCGGCTAGTCTAACAGGTATTCGTGCGAGCCTGGAGACTTGTAGATGAATGCCTTGTTGTGTTATTCGTTGTCAGTCGATTAAAATTTCATGTTGGTGAAAATTTAGAATGGTTAGGCAAGGTGTATGTTGTATTATATAAGGACATTAATTTATGAATAATTATTTTCCGGACTTTATTATGTTGAGAACTGAGATATACATTAATCTGTATGGGTGCCTCGTTTCAAATACATGCTCCAGACAAGCTGATATGTGCGAAAGTGCCCGGAATTTTATAACCTATTTCTGCGGCACACGTTTTTGGATTTTCGTGCATTTTTCGTGCGTGCAAAAAATGTGCTACCACACCATGACAGTTTTTAGCTTTTGAAAAATTTGAGGAGAAAGGGAAACGGATGCTTGGCATCAAACCTCATTATTCTCTATCTGCTGAATGCGATGTTCACAGTTGCACTAGTGAAGTTCGTCGTAATGCTTCGATTTAACCTTGTTTAATTATTGATCCTTTTAGGCTGTATTTTATTGGTAGGTTTAGGGAAGCATTGTGCTGGCGTCTTCATATGGTAACCACATTGGTTATTGTTTCTCTAAAATCACTAAGCAAATTCAGGAAAATTCTTAAACTTCTACGAATTTCTATGTATAAAATATAAATAAACTTCGCTAAATTTTATAAAATTCAAGTAAAACAATAGATTAAAAGATCGATGATTTCGCAGGTTGCAATAATTATTATTATTTAAATCAGAGTAACTAAATTGATATAAACACCAATCTCATAGTTTACACATTTTTGAATAAAAACTAAGAATTGTATAAACTAGAAAGTTGTTTCATTCAGTAAGGACGGAACCGGTCTACTGGATGAGCTTCCTTTCAAAAACTATGCGATGCTTAGATTTTAGTGGCAAATGTACGTGTTATGTGGTTGTCATTGATGCCACATTATGAAGTTAACATTACTACTGCTTGAATAGACAGCTGTAGAGGAGATCGTGCCATCGAACTGTCTCACATTTCTGGACCAAATGTATAATGGGAATAAGGCGTAGTACCGGCTCCACCTGCAGAAATGCCATTAAGTAAGATTCGTATGCGCGCATGAGGTGAACTTTTGTTTATGCTGACTTTTATAGATTCTTCTGGTCCTATTTGAACTAAAATGCTAACGGGTAAGCCAAAACTTAGAAACAAGAAAGCAGTAAATTTTATGACTCATCTAGAATAAGTAGGAATAACGTGTATAATCAGCAAACTCGCAAACACCATCTGTGTAGTACTCACCTGATTAATCATAAACCACAAATTGGCGACAAAAATTCAAAGAGACATTAGGAAAAAATAGACAAACGTGTGAGTAGTGAACCAAGGTAGGACGTCGGATTTGGCATGAAACGAATAGTGTTTGATTGTTACTACATGTGCCCACCGAGGTAAAGCAGAACCAAATACACAATTAAATAAAAACGTCTGCACGTGAAACTAATCTGCACACCTTCCTCAAATATGCGGTATGCTTTTTGTAAATGTACAACTAGCTGAAACTGGACCAATGACTAGATGTGAGAAAAGTAGATAACAATTAACGTAAAAAGACACTCGTCAATGCAAAACTCGTACCACCCACATACAAATAACTCAAACACAAAAAAAACTTTCATTCATTCTATTGGAAAATCATATTCGCTCAACATGTAATTAATTTTTTTGCGTGGTTAAGCTTAATGGAAATATTTAACTGGAACATAACTGAATGTACACAAAATAAATTTATTTTTCTTCGTTCAATATGTGTTTTTTATTCTACGAAATAATAAATGATGTTGTTACAAATGAAAATATGAATATTATTCAGTTTCTAACTACGTTTTTTAATTTATATACAAAATTAAATAACTTACTTATCATTATAGACTAAACATTGCATAATACATCAAATTAAATTTATCTCTATCGGACATTTAATAATTAGTTGCTAGAAATATTGCGCTCTGACGCCCGAACCAGGATTCATTCGATTTAGAGTAGAGGAACTTGATCGGTATACCACACAAGGTGCGCACAACATGCAATTTCACGTTTTATTCCAACTTATGTTCTTGACGTTACTTTACTTCAGATCAGAGCACTACGGCATCGTGCTTGAACAATGATTCACACTGGACTCTCTGATTTGTCATTATTTAACAACACCATGCCACTTGATGAAGTGACATTGAATTAACATATAAAACTCCGCATTAAACATTAATACAACAACACCTCCACAGGTGATATCGTGATGACAGGTTGGGGTGGACTTGCTGTATCGGTGGGTCGAACACAATTTACCAAGAAATATGATAAGGTGTATAACAGAAAATTGCAGGTAGTTCAATACATGTTTGGAAAATTGGGCGATTTACAAGAATATAAAGGAAATACGCTCTGGCGCAAGCCACGGAAAAGGAAATTCCGAAAATTACCATATAAAGATGAATCAGATCTACTCAGGATTTGCACTTTTATTCTTTTACACTATTTAGTTCGTACCTAATATATATATATATATATATATATATATATATCAGTTATACAACTAATCAATCAGTGGTTGCGCGGGCGGTGATAATAATTATTTAATGAGATGGTCGTCACGTTTCCGTGATATTTTTGCTATGTTGTGCGACCGGTTATATACAACGGAATCGATGTTTAATTCAAAGACACAATATTGATTTAAAGAAGTTAGAATACATTTTTTCTTTATTAGTTAATTGAGAGGCGTTTATAGAAAGACAAGAATAGCAGGAATGTCAGCTTCAAAATTTCTATACATTCACCAGCATAGCTTCTATTTCTTATTTTGGTTATGGTCATTTAAATGCATTGGTTTACACAAAGATTGAACGCTAATTTCGTATTGATAGATATTCAATTATGAACATAAACAAAAGTTTTGAGCCTTAGAGCAATCTTTATTTAGTGTAGAAGCCAACTTTAACGTATGTACCGCCCAGTGTGCGTAGGATGTCGCAATAGAGTTGCACTATATGCCAGCTTCATTTTACTTGTCTCGTAATCACTTTAAGAAGTACAAAAGCAATTTATTAAGATATTCATAAATAGAAATAGAGATTTTTGGAAGCTTATTCCTTTCTTTTTCACTAGAACTATTAAAAAACTTTACAAAACTATGTAAGCTTGTAAATTTGTACACCTTGATGTACCATGTACAGATCTTATATATGTTGAACAAAGTACAGCTAATAAATATGAACTTAATGGGGATTTACCAATACGTATACGTAATAAATTGGTATTATAGCATGCACAAATTGATTAGGGAAAGCTAGTGCATGTTGTAGATTATTAATAGAAATTATCAGGTGAACTAAACAAACGAAATATTCTTGAAATCACGTTTGCGAGCTTGAAGTAAACACCAATCCCATCGAATAACATAACAAAACTACCGTCAGCCGCAACGCACTGACGCGTTTCGACCTTCCGTGTTCATTATCTATGCGTTTGATCCTCGATAGTCAGTTTGTCGTCGTACTCTGATGATGAACATGGAAGGTCGAAACGCGTCAGTGCGTTGCGGCTGACGGTAGTTTTGTTATGTTGTTCGACGACTGGTTAAATACAATGGGATTGGTGTTTGCTTCAAGCTCGCATGCTTCATTTAAAGACTTGTTACCACCACCCGCGCAATAAATGATTGTTAAATTGTATTGCCTACAAACGAAATGTATCAGTTTTTCACAAATCCCAATTTAGTCTAAAATTACCTTATTTATATTTTGTCAGTTTTGAAATATCTTACAACGAAAAGATTATTTTAATCACTAAAAAATCTTTTTACGTTGAGTTATACTGCTCGTTTCTGTCCTTCTTTTAGTTCATTATGCCGCATTTTTCTTGTGCGGAACAATTGATAGCACTCGTATATTTACCGCAAATTGTGATAACTGATATCGATCAAGGCCAAACTTAATTGAATTGCTAGGTTTATAGGATTTCATATCTAGGAGTAATTTTTAATTTTGGTGAAATTTAGCATACTTTAAAATTCACTGTGTTGGTTCCACGTACTGAATCTGCAACAGAAGTGTTGATACAATGGACCTTCTCGGAAACTATAGTCTTGTTTTCAGGTATTGACACAAAAACCATAATGTTGTTACCCTTTCCTGGCTCGATTTATGTATATATATATATATATATATATATATATATATATATATATATATATATATATATATATATATATATATATATATATATATATATTCTATATAGGGACTTGTCTTTAAATTCGCATTGTCTAAACTTTATATAAAGTTAACTTTACAAGTGCATGTGTACACATTCGTATAAGAGATTGTACCGCTCAATTGTCCAACAGTCCACACCCATATATATAGTGAGTTTACGGCGTGTCGCGTTGTTAATGAGTTTAGTTTTACCCTCTAGTAACAGCGCGGAGTGAATATATTGCATTGTTGATCTCTGAAATTCTTGAAGAATTTATGTCACTGTTGATGACATTGGAGGTCCAGTATGCATAGCAGTTTTTTGTCATTCTGATACAAATCAGAATAATTGTTTATACAAATCAAGCTTGCAAGCTTGATATAATCACCAATAGTTTTATATACACATTTGAAAGTATAAACTGAGAATTTACCGCGTTAAGAGCTCGAATCCGGGCACATCTGCTTCGGAGTCTGCGATTCTTACCACTGAGACGCTCTACTGCAAGCTACAAGTAATTTTCAATCATATATTCACTGATGTTTTTTTGATTAGCCTTTCCCTCATGTGTAACCTGTATGTCATTACTTTGGACCAAGGTTCCAATAAGCCATCCACAATCTATCATTATAAAAAGAACAACACGCCACACGGAGAAGTGGTATTGAATTTAGCATTTATACACATAAACGTTCGTTGATTGCACGGGCGATGATAACAATAATTTAAGTCAAGTTTGCAAGATTGATTAGTATAAATTTTGCATTATATATTCATTTATCACTATAAACTAAGCATCGAATAATATTAAAATGACAATTAATCTAGTAGATCGGTTTCGTCCTTAAAGACAACTCTTTAAAAATGTCCAGAATTGGCTGCATTCAGGGATTGAACCTGACACGGCTGCTTCCGAAATTGTGACTCTAACCACCAAGCCACACTGGCAAACGCTACGCGTGCCTTGCTATCCTGAGGAGGTTATTTGGCATATATTTAGGTATTGCTTTGTCTGTTCTATAAAGACAGATATGGGTTGGGTAGTTGGAAATTTTGGTCTAAATTTTTGCCAAACAGACTACACACGAATAAAAGGCTAACCAGCAAAACGAGTTAGTATATATATATAGCTGAAATTTGCATTTAACCTGCGTTCAGCTGGCTCACTAGTTAGAGTGAGTAACTCCGAATCAGATTTGTCCAGGTTCGACCCTTGTCCGTGGTAAAGTCTCGACAGAACTTGAAGAGCTACCTATAAGGGAAAAACCCGTGTACTGGATAAATTAAGTTTTCTACATAATGCAAGGATTAGTTTATACTGAAATTTTTTTGTACATAATGGGAGTGCTGTTCGTGTCAAACTCGAAACTTTTAGTTTACTACTTGTTTCCACGAATCGCGTCGTTATTTATCGTGTTATTATATAGCTCTTCGATAAAGCTAGTCTAGTGGGTGTTCTTGCGCTGCCTGGACGCAAGAAATTGTTGTTGCTTTGCTTGAATTGGGCTCATAGAAGTGTGTTGTCTTCCTCGAAGTAGTGATTGAATTTGGATGCCTGTATCGCATTTATTTGCTTCATTTACGATTGCGGCTTTGGCTGTTGCGTCTGGGATGAACAAAAATAGATCATCAACGCACCTTTTTTGAAAGTATGCACAAGTCAAGTATACATTTGAGGCTCGTTTTTTTCAAGATATTGCATCCATACACCTGCCACGAATAAAGCTTTTCAGCATTCCATATCTACTGTTACCTGTTTATTGCACAGCTTTATGTACTTGTTATCATGAGGTCTTTCAGGTATTTCGTGTCTATTGAGAACTCTTCAAGCACATTCTTAACTGGGTCACACCAGAAATTCGTCGTTTTTTCTCAGTGGAAAGTTCACAAATAAAGATGAATTATCAAGTAAGCCGATTTCGCTTTTTCTGTTGCTTTACATTTCCATTCACCTGCTAGCTCGAAAGAACACGTGATGAATTTATTTTTATCACATTTCGTTGAAGCTGAAGTAGTTCGCAGAAAAAATTAATTTTTTTATATTCCGCTGCTTTGACCATTGTTCTAAAGGGCCGAAAACATAAGGTTTTTTTTAGGCTGTGAGGTTCTTCAATTTTTTGGATTTGCTGTACAGTCTTGCTGGATTTGCTTCAACTGATTTAACTTTTTGAATTACCTCTAAATTCCGGATTTCCAATCCGAATCAGCAATCAACACCGAAATCTGTACAACATATACTGTTAACAGAGGGTCAAAATAAAGCGCATGAACAACGCGAGAGAACAGACATCACACGAGGAAAAACATTAGTACCCGAAAAAGTCAACAAAGCAAACGCCTTATCTAAGCACAGTCTATTCCTAGAAGATTTCCCACATCTCAAACATTGATTTGAAATACAATTTGAATGACCCATAAAAGCACGAAGAAACATACATATAAACATACTCCCACACATTGTTCGTTTTGTTCGAGGTAAGTTCTGACCCACAGGCGTCTGCATCTAGTAATATTGCTAACGACAAATAGATCATTATTGAAAATGATCATGTTACCACACCGGATTCAGACGAGACTCGTTAAGAATATGCGTTTTTTGCCAACTCGCTCTTTTTTGCATGCAATATTTGAGCAGTGAATCCGAACGTCGTAAAAATGAAATTTTTGTGCATTTAGAGATCGTATTCTATTTTTTTATCACATTTATCTCAAATAAATTATACCCTTTGTTTAGTAGATTTAGTCACATCAGTTATGCTGATGATGCAGCATTAACACAAATTAGAATTATTCAGGGAAATTCATATTATTATTTTCTGCTGACGGTATTTGTTTGGTGATGATGTTGTCGTTAATTATTCTCTCCATTTATTCATCTTCTGGTGTACTTTTTTCAAATTGGCAATTTCAAATTTCATTTTATGTTCATAACTGATCTTCCATAATCAATTCGCGAATTTGCTAAAACAAACGTTCTTTTGTTTTTTGCATATAATAATTACAATAGATGTGTGTAATCCAGTGCATGTACAATTTTGGCGCAATATTCAAGTTACATACTTGAAATGGCTGTAGGTCCGGGTAAGTTAGTTCAATTTAACTCGGTCTAAATTGTTAATTTTATATTGCCCTCAACATTTCTTCCAATGCATTTATTTGTTCAGTTGTATGGAATGGTGGAAAATAACTATATATATATATATATATATATATATATATATATATATATATATATATATATATATATATATATATATATATATATATATATATATATAAGCTTCTGCACGGATTATGTGGTGCATTGCATGAGGTACAGGATTCCCAAACTCGATCCTCGTTTGCAGAAATTATTGTCTGTTGTTTACACTTATTCTTCTGCTACTAGGAGACATCGTGTGTAATTCTTATCTTATACGTACTATCTTAAAAATATTCCCGTTGCGTCGAAATAATTTTTTTTAAATGAACCAAATATTCTTTTTAATAAAAGGACACATGCGCAATCATACGCTTGTTAATTTTATGCCCCTTCGTTTTTAGTTCTGATATGTATTGCAATTTTACTCCAACTTTATTTTAATCAGCTTGAGTAACGCGTCAAAAAATAAAACTTTTATTACGATATTTGTAAATGTGACGATAGAACTAGTGCATCTCTGAAATTATTAGTTGCTTCTAAGTCAGTTAAAAGTCTTATTTAAACTTCAGACGCTGTGCTTTCTTTCCGAGGAATAGCGTTCTTTTATGCTGGACTATTAACGAAAAATATTCTCGTATTGCTTCCTTTTGAATCAACAAATCATTATTTCGAACATGCTGATGATACTGCTAAAGATTTGCTCATTATAGGTCTTGGTTCAGGTCCTATTTCTTATTCAAAGTATATATTGATTATGTTTTATGTTTAAAATCACTTTCCAACTAGTACAAGAGTCTGATGTAAGCACCTGAAGCAAATTTTCACAAATAAAAATGATCATTTGTCTTTTGATCTCGCGAAATAACTACTGTTACAGTTCAGTTCAAACTTCAATACGACTAACTATCGGATAGTCAGGGAAAGCTGATCTAAATCATATATTCATATTATTAAATGTGTATATTAAATTTTATTCTAGTTTTATTGGTAAAACAAAGTTGTATGTCAGTAATGTTAAGAAATCATGCGTTCAGTCTTTCACCAATCAGACACTGGGTTTCTACATTGCCATGATTCATTATGGTACTCAATGGCTGGTTTAGATTTACTTCTTCACATCCTACTTGAAATCAAATATGGTTAGAAAGCGTTTTCCATATCAATACCGAATAATTACTCAGAAATTGTTATCGAGGTAAATAAGTTTAGATAATTTCGAAAGAAGACTATTTCCTCTCATTTAATTTCATTTTCGGGTATTGTAAAGCTCTGATGCAAAAATAGAAATAAAAATTGAGACAAATTTCAGAACTTTTACATTTCTTATACAAGTCATGATGAGTTAACATTTAAATACACAAGGGAAACATTTTAAAACCACCAGAAATTATCGCTTATATTCAGACGAATGTTTTCTGCTATTAATATTCAGCATACTGTACGAGACCGTACGAATAAACAGGCCTAAATCGACAATTTAAAAAACGAACTCCTCCATACGAGTTAGACGAACAATATTTTTCTCAATCAAATGCCGTGACCATGGAAAGCTGCGCAATGCCACATTTAGCTGACGTTTAGTTAAAACAGATGGAGACAAATAAACTCCAATTCACCAAAGAGAACCATGATTTATACAGCAGGTATGCGAATGACATGCCTCTTATCAATTCTAGCGCAACTAATTTGACTTGAGGAAGCGAAAAGCGTAAATACTGTTATAAAATTCAGAATGAATGACGATATTGATAGCACATCATTTTCGATTGGCATAACATAAAATCGAGAAAATGGCAGACGTGCTTCTCGAGCTCTACGCGAAACTTCAACCTGCACGGGCCGATATATATTAATTTTCAAGTTTGTGCATCTGTCCTACAATCTAAATTTAATGCACAACCTGTCCAACCTTGCTCAAATGTCCGGGTCTAATCATAAAGTGGTAGAATATTTCGTTAAATTGAAAGAAATAGTGCTGCAGATTGGAAACCTCGAGTGGTTAATAGATATCAACATGAAACCCAAATAATGAGGCTGGAAAGTGTTATCTAAGTTTACAATATTGGGTATAACTACCGGCGACAATCATAAGAGAAGATAACATCAACTTATGAAGCCAATTTTACTGTCATAAATCTAAATATCTTCATTAATGCCTATTGGGTCAAAGGAGTAGATGTTGAAGGTCAACTTCAACATTCAACCCAGCCCAACATCGTGTACATGGTTTAATGTAGCTGTAACATTGGCAGAAAAATAAACTATGTGATCTATCATATTTAATCAACAGCAGCCCCAGAAGATTACAGCAAAGGTCTATTATCGATAGGAAGGTGGGATATAACACGTCACACAATCAGTCCAACACAAAAAACAGATCTAACAATGTTCTGGTGACATACTAAACAGCCGGAAATATATTTGGCAATTTATATAGTCACTCTTGACAAACAGAAGAAGCCAAATCTCAGCATACAGAAATTGGACTCACTTGGTAGTCAATTTGACTGGGTAAGGAATAATTGAAATGTAAAGATTGAAGCAACGAACGAATCAAAACAAATATCGTAAAAATCAGTGATAACATCGGACCAAACCATATTATGACACAAATAGCAGCAATATCATCGTTAACCGGGGAAAAATGTTTCTCAGAAAAAAAAATTAAAATTAATGTATTATTTGCAATAGATGACACGAAAATTTGGCTTTCTCATGTTTAATTGAAATGAAAAGATTGAAGCCATGAATAAATAAGTAACAATTCGTCAAAATCGGAAAAACATCAGTACCAATACGTGTAATGACATGGTTATTGGCAATTTCTTCAATAACCATGGAAGAATTTTTCTGCAAACACAAAAATTACATTGCGACATTGGCAGCACCGAATGTTGCCGATCAAATTTATCGGAAAACCAAATTGTGGGAGATTAAAACGAGACAAACAACTGGCATGAAACCAATTAAGATTTAAAGTGGAGTGTTCAATTTACCTGAACGCGTAAAAACATAAAGTAACGGAAATTAGTTTTCAATAGCAAAGTCATAATTATGTGATAATACACAAAATGCAGTCTTGCGTAAGATGCACCTGACAACTTTAGAAATCAGTAATCAAGTCGAGATGGAAAAACAAACATGCAAACAGATAATATTTTAAATCAAGTTTGTGAGCTTGAAGTAAGCACCAACCCCATGTATTTAACGAGTCGTCGAACAATATAACAAAACTACCGCCAGTGGCAACTCACTGACACCTTTCGACCTTCCTTGATCATTATCAGATTACATTAGCAAACTTTTTTGTCTATATATATATATATATATATATATATATATATATATATATATATATAATGTATGTAGACTACTACTAGAGGTGAGAGCCGCATATCTAAATTTTATTTCCATGTATATTCAATTCGGTTTGATCTTCGCTAGTCAGTTTGCCGTCGTACTCTGATGATGATCAAGGAAGGTCGAAACGCGTCAGTGTGTTGCGACTGGCGGTAGTTTTGTTATGTTGTTTGACGTCTGGTTAAAAACAATGGGATTTGTGTTTACTTTAAGCTCGCAAACTTGATTTAAATAAATGTTACCACCACCTGCGCAATCAATTATTGTTTAAACGAATAGCAAGCGTGAACCAGCGTTGGAAGTGAACATGAATTGCTGAAGAAGAGGTGTGTTGCGCGTAGTCAACTTGTTAAGGCATGTGACAATTACTGACATAACAAGCAACGGATTACAGAATATAATTTGATGATCAACCTCGAACGATGCTTCCTCATCAATATACACATGAACATACACAATTGTCTACGAAGAAACAGTAAATCGAGTATATTCATGTGATATAATGGGTTTTATTTATATCTTTATTTCAATTTGCACACATCCACGAATGCCACACTATTTAGTATAATCTCAGGAGATAATTATTGTTTATTAAACTGTACAGTTGAGCAATGGCAGAAAATAAGATAATTTAACAAGATATGCGAAAAAAGACAGTGTATTCGGAATAATAATAATTTAAAAAAAATTATTTAATAATCAAAACTTCTGCATGTTTGGATAATGGTTTTGTGAATTCGTGAATACTAAACCAAATTAAACAAACTTTCCGCTATATATATTCTGGGTTTTCATTCAATTAAGTCAATATGACCATGTTTGATTTTCAGTTTCATTTTCATTTCTTGTTGTTGGCTAATTTCGAGTTGATTTGTGAACTCATGTTGGTATGCGCGTTATGTGCGTGTTTTGCACGCATTTTTGGCGTGTGTGAAACATTAACAATGGAGTGACTGCTATTTCATTGAATGGGCTTCTATAAAACTTGTAATTTATTTGTCTTTGCGTTGTGTAGAATAGAAAGGTTCGTCAAATTGGCTTGGGGCCCAGTATCAAATATATGTTTCTAAATATGTGAAATTCCTGACGATGGCAGAACAGTTTTATCCAATACTTCGGAAAAAGTTTTGCGAAATTATTTATCAATTGATTTTTCGTACGTGCAACATACATGCTACCGCACAGACATAAACATTTTTAGTCAGTGATCGATTTATCGAGAGTTGGAAATTAATCTCTGTTAGCTGAATGAGATGTTAAATTTTGCTCTAGAAAAATATGCCTTTTTGATTCTATTCAACCACCGCGAATTATTGAGGCTTCTATTTCACCTGCAAAGGCTAACTTTAAGAGAACATTTTTGCTGGTTTTATGTTGGATAAGGAACCAGATGTGGTCTAATTTTGACATCTACAAACTGCTCCAGTTGTTGTTCATTAGCTAAAGCAGAAAACAAATGATTGATTACCTGTAATTTTTGTTAAATATATCTGACCAGCTGTCGTCTTTGATTAGTAGTTCAAAAAGCACAGACTTGATATGGTGTAATAGAAAATACAACTTAACACCGCGCATTAAATATTGATTTCAAATATAATGCCATGTTTGTGTATAGGTAAATTTTCGATTTTGTTTTTGCATTGCAACAAATGAAAAATGAATACATTTAATAAAACGGTTTAGCCATTATTAAGCACGTTACATAGTACCTAGAATGAATTGGCCCGGATATTGATTTCTATAAAATTAAATTTAAAGAAATTTAGTTCATCTTCTACATAAAATTGGTGTCCGCATCATTCAATGTTCAGGTTTATGCCAAACTTTGAAGGAAATAATGTTAAAATTTAAAGTTTTTCTCGTGAATCAACAATCTGTTTCAGTGCTCTAATTCATGCTGCATTTTGGTCTGTTTTGAAGTGTATTTAGTGAAATAAAAGAATAATTTGAAAAGCCTGGTAAAAACAAACACAATTTGAAGGATAAATATAAATATTTGAATAAGCCTAAATCTCATCTTGGCAAATGTTAATTCATCGGGAAAAATTGATGAAATAACGCAGATGCTACTTTAAGTAGAATACAATTTTTCAAAAACAATAGTAGAGGTAATATTTGCTTAAAAATATTCTGCTTAACTTCATAATTAAAATAACCTATTGCATATTAATGGTATCGGCTGATCTTGCTCATTTATGAAGAAGAACGAAATATCACGTCTAAAATATATTAAATTTCAAGTCCCTTTAGGTGAAAAAATTATTTTATTGTTTAAAAATCTGCAAAGAAACATGGATAGTCCGGTATTCTGACGATAAAACACGCAACTGTCAAAAAGAATTATGAATGTCCCAGACGCTACTTTAAGTAGAATGTAATTAGTTTGGAAAATAATAAAAGAGCTAATATTCGCCTGAAATTTTTCTGCTTGACTTCGTCATTAAAAGATTTTTAAAATAATAATTGTATCTGGCTTCGCGCTGTTGTTGCTCAGAATGATTGAATGGAAAATGCCAAAAGAGAAATATCACGTTTAAAATATATTTAATTTCAAATTGTTTGTAGATAAAGAATTTATTTTATTGTTAAAAAATGTTGACAAAAACCTAAATAAGATTTAAAAGAAACATGTTACGCGACAGGGAAAAGATCATTCACCTGATTTTCGGATTGCGTACCGAAATATTTGAATCCACTGTCATTATTGATGATTTTTGCATATATTTCGATTTCCGGGTACGGAAATCGAAATATATGCAAAAATCATCATGATGACAGTGGATTCAAATATTTCGGTACGCAATCCGAAAATCAGGTAAAAAACCGAAATAGTCCGGTGGTCGGGCAATAGAACCCGTAACTGTTAAAGGCAAAATGATGAAATGTCACGGATGCTACTTTAAGTAGAATGCACCTGTTTTGAAAAATAAAAGAAGAGTTAATATTTACGTGAATTTTTTCTGCTACACTTCATCATTAAGAGAATTTATTAAAAAATAATTTTATCACGCGTCGAGTTACTTTTGCTCAGTATGGTTAAATGGAAACGATATAAAGTGAAATTTCACGTTTAAATTTTATTTTATTTCAAATCGCTTGTAGGTATAGAATTTATTCTATTGATGGAAAGTCTGCACAGTTACAGAGACAGTCCGGTGTTCGGACAGTAGAACACGTAAAATATATTTGTCCATGTGAGAGGCAATGTGTACCTAGATCTGAACCGCACAATTCTAAAGAGTTACACTGATGGTGATATTAAATATGAATCAAAATGTGAAATGAATTCACTTTATTTGAATTGACATAAGCGATGTCATCATCGAAATGCGAGAAATGAGGAAATAATCACATTTGAAAGGCTGTCAAGATGGTCGCTTTTATAACGTTGCTCATTTTGTTGGTTGACACTTCGCAAAAATTCAAAAGTGAAGCCGATTTTCAATTGAAGTACGCGCGTTGGCATCTCCCAAAAATTTAGGAAATTAAAATATTCCTTTAATTAGTTAACCGTTGCATTTCCAACCTCAGCACAGCCGAAGGACTTGTACGTGGCTGCCTTTCTTTGAATGTGAGACTGAATTTCATTGTTAAGTTCATAGAAACCAGAAAACTTCGTTCACCTAGCCAATCGATATTCTTATAACTGGTTTGAATATGAGACTGATTGAAATTGTTATATACGTAGACACATGAGATTATTGTCGAAAGAAAGGCTCGCTCATCCCGACAACCGGGATTATTTTAAATGGATAATACATTTAAACAATCATAGATTGCGCGGGTGGTGGTAAGAATGATTTAAATCAACATTTTGAGCTTGAATTTAGCACCAATTCTATTGTATTTAACCAGTCTTCGAAAAACATAGCAAAACTACCGCCAGTCGCAACGCACTGACGAGTTTCGACCTTCCTTGATCATCATCAGAATTCGATGGCAAACTGACTAGCGAGGATCAAACTGCATTGCATATATATATATATATATATATATATATATATATATATATATTCAATTCAAGTAGCTTGCATACATTGTACGTGACTGGAAATGTTTGCTGCAGAAATTCTATGCAGTCACGAACATTAGCTGTTTGTAGCTTTCTACACACACATATATATATAGACAATACAAGTTTGCCGTCGTACTCTGATAATGATCAAGGAAGGTCGAAACGCGTCAGTGCGTTACCACTAACGGTAATTTCGACCTTGCATGACCATCATCAAAATTTCATTTAGTTATATATATATATATATATATATATATATATATATATATATATATATATATATATATATATCTGATTCCATTCCTTTAATTTACCACAGTATTCTTATAATTAGGAAAACACAAATAACAAAGTGGATAAAGGCCATTTATTTCGTGAATACTAATCATCTCTTATACAATCATACATATTTATACATTTTGGGTTTTCAATTGATTATGCTAGTGGTAACAAATCTGACTCGTTTTTACTGCTGTTTCTTGTTTTGACTAGTTGGTGAGTGTGTATGCGTTTGTGTTTGTGTGTATGCGTGTTTGCATGTAAAGGTCATTCTTGCAGTTTTGCGAAGTGATGTCAGATCTTGTCATTATTGTTTTGATATCTTGAGAATTAACCATTTGTGCGCATTGTTCACTGTTACATATACAAGTGCTATTTTTCCCAGTATAGTTGATCGTTTCACCTCGTTGCGCAAAGTTGTCGTTTACACGTGGTAACAACGCCAGTGTTGATTGCAGTGTTAAACACTCACATTGTTTGGAGACTTCTGTTATCGTATGCCCCTCTGTTATTTCCACTTAAGTTTGTTGCCAATCCGATTGTACGTTTGTTGATTCTAGTCAAGGGCCTGTTTGTTCTTGGCTGGATATTAGTAGATTATTGTTGAATTTTGTTATTGTTGGCCAGTTGATAAGAATATCATGTTGATGAAACATTTGAATATTAAGGTGAGGTGCATGTTGTTTTATGTAAAGGGCTTCGTAGATAAATAATAATTCTTCTGATTTTGCTTTATGTAGAATTGTGAAATTGGTCGAATTGACAGGGTGCCCCGTTGCCAATATATGATCGGAAATAGCTGATTTTCCTGACGGTGGCAAGCCTTTGTTAATCATTTTCTGTGGCAAATGTTGCTGGATTCTGCTTATCAATTGCTTCTTCGTACGTCCGATATATGTGCTACCGCACATACATGAGAATTTGTAGACTATGAATGATTTGGAGAGAATTGGCAATTGATCTTTGGCATCCAACCTCATGATTCTCTGTGTACTACATGTCATATTAACTTTAACACTGGGAAAGTTGTCCTTAGTTATTCTATTCAGCCGCTGTGCAATTATTGAGGCTGGTACGTCGCCTCTAAATGGTAAGTTTAGGAAAACCTGTTTGCCGGTATCCTCTCTAGTACGAATCTGCCGTGGTCTGATGTTGACATCAATGAAACGCTCTGGGTAGAAGCCGCCGTGCAATTATTGAGGCTGTTACGTCGCCTCGTAAATGGTACAACAAACTGAAGTGGAAATAACAGAGGCGCATACGATGACAGAAGTCTCCAAACAATGTGAGCGTTTAACACTGCAATCAACACTGGCGTTGTTACCACGTGAAAACTTTGCGCAACGAGGTGAAACGATCAACTATACTGGGAAAAGTAGCACTTGTATATGTAACAGTGAACAATGCGCACAAATGGTTAATTCTCAAGCTATCAAAACAATAACGACAAGATCTCAGATATCACTTCGCAATACTGCGAGAATGACCTTTACATGAAAACACGCATACACACAAACACAAACGCATACACAATCACCAACTAGCCAAAACAAGAAACAGCAGTAAAAACGAGTCAGATTTGTTACCACTAGCATAATCAATTGTAAACCCAAAATGTATAAATATGTATGATTGTATTAGAGATGATTAGTATTCTCGAAATAAATGGCCTTTATCCACTTTGTTATTTGTGATTTCCTAATTATAGGAATATATATATCATATTTAAATTTGCTTTCCAAATATATTCATTGCGGTTTTATCCACGATAATCAGTTTGACGTCGTATTCTGATGATGATCATGGAAGTTTGCATTTCGTCAGTGCGTGGGTCTAGCTCTAGTTTTGCTTCGTTGTTTGACACAGGCTAAATACAATGGGATTGGTCTTTACTTGATTTAAAGAATTGTTACCATGACCCTCGCAATCAATGATTGTATAATTATATTACCAATATATATTGTCAAAACCTGCAAAAAACTTTAATGTTCGTGACTGCATAGAAGGTGTGCAGCCGATTATTCCAGTCAAGAACAACGTATGCGGAACTACTAGAGGTGAGATCCACATGTACAATTTTGCTTTCCATATATAAATACATTTCGGTTTGGTCCCCGCTTGTGAGCTTTTAGTGGTACTCCTACTCTCGAACGTCAAAACGAGTCAGTACATGTGACTGGATGTGGATTTGTTTATATTGTTCGACAACAATACAA
Source organism: Eudiplozoon nipponicum (assembly GCA_029291075.1). Taxonomy (NCBI): domain Eukaryota; kingdom Metazoa; phylum Platyhelminthes; class Monogenea; order Mazocraeidea; family Diplozoidae; genus Eudiplozoon; species Eudiplozoon nipponicum. The sequence goes on from JAQBSW010000920.1 coordinate 75,948, forward strand.
TGGAATTGGTGTTTACTTCAAGCTCGCGAAAATGATTTACAGGCTAATTTTATATGGTTTAAATGTTAGACTGAATAATATTTTTAAATTCATGGGCATTGATTAATTTCTCGGCAACCAAATCTCGTTCACCAAACCAATCGTGATTCTTATAACTGCTTTGATCTATAGACAAAATAATAAAGTTAAATTCGTAAGAGGCTGTGTTCTCTACCGCAAGAATAGCTCATTCACCACGCTAATCGTGATTCTTATAATTTGTTTGATTTTAGACACAATACTATTGTTAATTTCGGAGACATATTTGGTCTTTTCCGTAAGAAATATTCGTTTATCAAGTCGATTGTAAATCTTGTAATTGTTCTGAAACTTCGGTAACAATTCTATAACCAGTTCTATTTCTAAGATCATAAATATTAAAAGTATGAGTCTATAAAATTCGTCCTGAGTTCAGACCAGCATGAACCTTTTTGTTTCCAATTTACAGGAATTGATGTTAGAGTGTATCTGTTGATCGGTCTTTAAGTAGTTGACACAGATATTTGTCGTTGATTTATAATCCATATGCGTCGTCATAAAATAGGTTGTTTTAGGCAAATATTTAATTCATCTGCTTGCAGCATCGAGCCAGTGCGGTTAATGTTTGCTGGAATTCTATTACAAGCAACATTAATGTGTTGAAAAATTATCTTTTGTGTCCAAAAAATCTGGCAATGATGAGTCGTGTCTCGAGCGATTTGTTTCGCGTCAATTTGAATCTGTCCTAAACAGTATGTTTGTATTTCTACAAAACTTGTCGATAACAGATTATTTGTAAATTTTACATGCAAGAGTTTCGATAAATTTCACTTTCAACGACAATTTTAAAGCTGAATGAACAGTACCTCCACTTGTTGGCGATTTTGCAAAAATGAAAGACGATGCATGAGTTGCGACTGTGTCCTTTTAGGATAAAAATTCTGCCAGAATTAATCAGATTATAAAGATTTTACTAGTCCCTTTTTGCTGAACGTTCTTTTCGTTTATCTGCACGCCACTTTGATGCTCCCTAGGAAATTCTTTGTCTGTTTTGCTAGTTTGAGGAATGCCATTGGTTCGCAGCTAGTTTAGCGTCTATTTTTCGCACTGTCTCCGCTCCGCGAGTATGACAACATAAATTTGATCTTCTTCAAGACATTAATGTGGTTGAATTAAATCAGAAATATTGCACTGCAAAAGAAGATAGATAGCTAAAATAATATAATGTGAAATTACATAGCATTAAAAGCAGCAAATTTGGGAAATTTAAAACATAGTCATAAATGCAATCAAACTATTTCAAGCGAAAAAAAATCGTTAGAACACAATTACACTGGAAATGGAGAAACACAGTTAAACCAGAAAAATGAAAAGCACTGACGAAAAACTGCACTCACGAAATACAAGAAATGGTACCGGATCTTGCTATCAAATTCGGCCAACTTGTCTAACAAATACGGCCTAGGTACTGACCAGAAAAATCCGATTCGGTAAGAACCAAAGTATATTGGATCTAGATAATAAGTGGAATCCGCTACTAAGCGAATCTTAATGTTAACTTATTTTTATAAGATATAATGCGTGTGGGCCTAACCGTCAACAGAAGGTAATGGTTTCAAGGGAAGTGTGCTGGACGCAAAATGATCTCTGTTAACTTGTAACAACTTTCTAGTTTAATTATAATTATTTTGATTTTAGTAATAAATTTGTGCTACAACGAGAACAGGTCATTTATTTGCATGTATTATTCGACGTGATTAACATGGAGGTTAATCTTAAATTTTGAGGACAACTGATAATTTGGTTCTCGAGGAACTCAAGTTTTCCAAAATAATGATGATCATACTGCATATATGGATTGTCTGGGCCTGGCATCTAAGAGGCTCTTATATATATATATATATATATATATATATATATATATATATATATATATATTATATATATATGTATATATATGCAGAGTAAAATAATTTTTCGTAATAAATTAAATATATTCAATATTCTGTTAAGGAATTTTCACTCGGTCCAATTGATAGTGAGTATTTTCTTGTCTGATTAACGGAGCTATTTAAATATAATTTGTTACGAATTAAAAGGACACACAAAGAACTTAACATGATCCATTTACCAGTTTAGTAATATTTAATAAGTTCTCAGTCATTGTTTTCATAATTATATTAATGTTAGTGTGTTTGTTTATTGATCCAGAGTTTTGAAAACGGCTATTTATGTGCAAAAATGTATACATCCTGTTTGACGAAAAATTAAAATAGGTTAGTAACATGTGCGTTGCTAATAGTACTTGGCTTTAACTTAGCAATTAAATATACTGTATTGCACAATGGAAATAAATTTTCAACTGTGGAAGAAACCACAAAAAATCATCTTTCATATAAGGAAATACTCCTTAAGTTTAATATTTCTAATTTAAAAAAAATTAAATATATATATTTCACAGTACTGTCAAATGAGAAATGCGCCCTAAAAGATGATAACATGTTCTAAGATAAACAAACAAAATATTTCCATTGCTATTTACTACAATAAACTATCAAATAATATTCTAACAAAATTATAAGTTCTGGATTTTTTGTGTACTGCTAAAACCATCGTCTTTCAAAAGACATCTTTTCCCCTTTTATTTTTATTAAGATTGGTAAATACGGCAACACTTTTTTCGTTATTGGTTTAATATTTCCGAAATTATGCGTAAACTGAGCATTTTATTCATACACCGGATTACATACATTACGAAATCCAGCACCAAGTAACAATGTGGCAATTTTGACGTACATTCATATAAATAAAGACCTCAATATTTCAACAATAATGAAGGTTTATAGGCTGTATGGCAGGGATAACAAGTTTAATAATTCGAGCAACAAAGGCTGTATTTGTATAAGGCGCAAAATATATCTTAAAAATTACTAAGGTTGCCTGTCTTTGTCAAAATGCCATTCGTTCAATTCTGATTATTTATCGAAATATGTTTAGTATATAAGCATTCTGTTTCGATTTGAAAGACAACGTTGTAGTGATGTTTATTTGGGCGATTTTTTTTGTTTTAGATGTTTTTGATTGCTTGCTGCAAACACTGTGAAACGCGAAATATCGATCCGATTGACAATTTAAACGCCGTTCTCTCAAGAGTTAATTTCATTGATTTTACTGGTAGACAACTGCAATGGCGTCCAACTTTGGTAAGATTATCTTTTGCTTTTGTTACGACGTTTCGGGTTATTAAAGTACTAATCTTGTTTTAGGTAAGGTCCAATACCTAGGCGGAAAGTTTATTGATGATGGATTCCCACAAAAACGAAAAATTGTCAGTACTAGAGATAAAATTTCTTCATTCCTTTACAATTTGTTTTACTTGGACTTATGCGGTCTTATCAAAGTTCTTTGGCATAAGTTTACAGTTTACATGTTTGCGAGTAACACTGTGTCTATGTTGCGCATTTACAGCATGTGCTATTCTGACACCGATGTTCTAACATTCCTTGCATAGTTATGGCGCAACAAGTGAAAATCTTTTACTTTGCTTAGTAGTGGGTGCATAGTTTGTGTCACGTGCCGCTTATAACGTACCATATGAGCGTCTAAGTTTAATGTCAACTAGAAATCCCTTTCGCGGGAAATAACGAGTGACTCTGTGAGTGTAAAAATTTTGCATAGTCAAGAGAATGATAATATACCAGTAAATTAAATGGCGAACTGATGCCAATACGATAAATATTCAAGTTAAATACTGTTTGTTGCGAAGAACTAATATATATGCAAGTATGTATTAGGTTTTGCAAACCTAGTAACAAATTAGTTCAGTTGTGACCAGAAGGATAAACCAAAGGCAGCATGAACGGAAAGTATAATCTCATGCACATTCGTTTCGTGCTTACTGGCGACCCATCAGTAGGAGCCGGTATAACGCCCTTTAACCACTATATATTTGGTAGAACAATGTGGAATAATAGGACGGTAAAATCTAAACATTCGTCTAGGAGATTTTACCGTCCTATTATTCCACATTCTTCTACCAAATATTCTAGTTGTTGCAGTCATCGTGGCATTTATGTGATAAAAAAAACGGATGTTTAAAACGATATGTCGTCAATAAATGCTTAACAATGTCCGTTCATTAATGTTAAAGAATTTGTGAAATTTGGCTTCTTAAATAAAGAACGGTCTCTACATAATCACACTACTTAATGGTCACGTGAAACTTGGATAAAAATGTCCTGTTGCACATAAAATATCTACGAATTTAATTTGTCTGTTATAATGGAATGACGTCTTGTTTTGGAGTGTGTGCACAGAACGTTTAAGAAACCTGAAGCATTTAATCAAACATTTCATACCTTCAATAAATAATTCAATATAAATATCGAAAGATAATATTTGTAGTGATAGAACCATTAAGTTCAATTTATATCATAGAATCTTTAAAAAATACATTTCCCCGTTGATCAAACGATTTTTCCATTGGATTTTTCCTCTTCCAGTTGTTTCTATGTCAAATTTACTTTTCTACACCATATAATTCTTAGTTTTTTACAGACTAATGTATAAACTTAGTTAGACAGGTGTTTATATCAAGTTCGCAACCTTGCTTATAGTAATTGTTATCAACGCCCGTGTAACCAATTTAAGTTTTTACCTTATAAGATAGTAATACCAGTTTTACCCATTTTTTATTTCCTTTATTCCTTACTTAAGGACAGAGCTTTATGACACCGAAGAAGACACAAAACCACGGATAAAATATTAATTACAAACCGTTTATCTAACACTTTGTTTTAACATATACATATATATATATATATATATATATATATATATATATATATATATATATAGTTATACCCATGGCTCTGGATGAGTGGTTTAAAGCAGACAGGAGAATTTGAATTGAAATTATTTCCAACCGGATACTATGTATGAAGAGATTAGAATAATGTAAATGTTGGCTTAATACACGATAATGTTTAAAGGCAATTAGGTAACATTAATTAATACGAGACACCTAAATCTGCCTTAAAATCCAGGCGACAAAATATTTTCTACATATTACGTCATGATAAGGCTATATAATTGGAAGTTATAATTAAAATAATTTTAAAATAAATAAAAAAGTCGCATAGGAAATAGTGAAATATATATCTGGATACAAATAATCAGTGAATGTAATGCAGATTTATCAGATGAAATCGAAATTGACAAACAATAATTATAAAATGAAAGTAAACTATAAATGACGTTTATCGAGTGAAAATGAAAATAAATATTGAAACATATGATCAGCAAAACGTGGCAATGCAAATCCAAAACAATTTCGATACAACTAAGATACTAAAGGTAATAATTTAGCTATACTATGTTTAGTGCAACTCACTAACGGAAACTGGTTTTAAACTGTTGGGTATCGTTCAAAAATCAACATTTTGTCATTATGATTAAAGTAAAATTCCGGTCGGTTATTTTTCCCATAGAAATAACCAAAAAATAACTTTAACACACATTCCTTCTTGTAGAGCGACACCTTCTGGTCAGGTAGGCATTAAATGTCAAAGTCTGCAAGCTAAATCTTTAATAATATTCCTTTTGGCTGAACGTGTTCAAATAACTCAAGACAAATATTGCTGATTTGGCTTGGTTTTTAGCATGTGCAAATAAGTTAACAAATAATAATTTGTTTGTATTTTAATAATAAAAAACAATGATTGCGCGGGTTGTGATTAGATAGCTTTAAATAAAGTTTGCGAGCTTGTAGGAAACACAAATCCAATTCTACATAACCAGTCGGTGAACAACAAAGCAAAACTACATGTGACTGACAGTAGATTTTCTATTTTGTCCAGCGAATGGTTATATAAAATCGGATTGGTGTATACTTCAAGTTCGCAAACTTAATTTAAATTAATAATTTTTTGTAAACAAAACATAAAATCAGATTAGTAAATCTCAAAAACTACCAATACCATAATTTTATCAAAGTATACCATTATCTTTGCACAGTCCACTAGTCAGCAATTTTTGTAAAAAGTATGGCCTGTATGCAGATATTGACGGAAAATACAACAAAAGTCCAAATTAAAATCTACATGTTAAGTTTAAATAAACTCCCACGAGACTTGGTATGAATACATCATATATATGCTTAAAAATCGATTCTATGAATTTTTGTTCATATCTTATTTCAGCATAAAAGTGCTGGATGGTTTTCGGGAAAATATATGCACCTCGTTACACCCACTATCTCTCTCTCTTTATCTGTCATATGAGCAGTTTAAATAGAATTCCAATTACCATAGTCATAGTAACAAAATCTGTTGTCTTAAAAAAGAGTTTTTCATAAAAATGGCGTGGTTCTGACGCATGAGTTCACCCATTTATAGAACAGCACTTGATTGGAATATGTAATAACATGCATAAATTACGTTTAAAAAAACGCAAACGTATTTACACGTATAAATGTATAAACTGTACAATAGCACTTTCACTTCATTTAAGTTATTGCATTTGTGTAGTTTTAATACTGAGTTAATGTAGCAAGGATTAAAAGGACTCATAACGAGAATATTTATTTTTCCACCAGTAAAACAACTAGGACACGAAGATATGCATCGATTTACATATCAATCTACATGCCTTATGGCAATATCAATGGTTATAAAATAGGGACAGCTAACGCAGATCTGATAAATGGCTTTGTATTAAACCGACCTCATAAAAACATGCGCAAACGAATTTTTTTCCAAACAAATTGAAACACGTTGGTTTTGTCTCTCAAACTCATAGTATTCCTCGTCCAGGTAAAGATATATATATATATATATATATATATATATATATATATATATATATATATATATATATATAAGAATCTTTTTGTTTTGCGCAATTTAGGCCACTCCTTTTGCGTAACGTCATGTGGTGTGTTTCATCGCTTTTATTGTATTTGCGTCCGTAATTAATGGGTGTATCGTATTTTGCGAAACGTAGACGAATTTTGAAGTCCAAGCAGTTATGTCTTTGTTCCAGTCCAATTTAATTTCTTTTTGAATTATTTTCTGCATGTTTAACCAGGGTTTTAGCTTATTAATTTCAATGGATTCTAAAGCCAGAAGCATTTTGACTGTTTTTGCCTTGTACAGAACTGAAAAATTGTTACTAATAACAGCATGACCTGTGAGTAATACATGTTCGCAAATTGCTCATTTTTGTGCAGGAGCTGCACCACTCTTTAATAGTTTTTGAGGGAGATGCTGATCTATTCTAGTTTCGCGCCTCTTTTTTGATCTGCCGATGTACTGAGCGTTCCAGGTACATTGAAATTTGTATACAGACAAAGGTATTGACGTCACAGAGAGACTATCGTTTTCATTCGTGCGCAACAGTTTTGTTGTGTTAAACACCACTCTCACCTGTATTAATGGAAACTGTGCTTTAGTCGCTCGAATTAGATTTCTTTTGAAGATCTTAGCTGGCAGATTACCTCCAAAGTGAACACTAAGCGTTACTCTCTGGAGTGTTTTGTTTTCCTTCAAATTTATCTCGATTTTGTTGCGGTGCATCAAGATGTATTCGATGAACCACTCCGGATAGCCATTATATCTCTACGCTTCATGAAGCTAATTTAGCTCTAGTTCAATGTTGTTCGGTGAACAAATCCTGCGTATTCGTGTGCCCAAATTTATTATAAGGTTCCTTTTGTACGCTCTTGGCACACTACTGAAATAATGAATATATTGCCCAGTCCAACTTGATTTTTTGTGAACTGACCTTGAGATGGTACCTTCTTTATCTCTCGTTATTCCTTCTCCTTGAAAGAACAAATATCTTGTACTTCTTCTATTGTAAACATGAATGTTTAGGTCTACCTTGTTTATGTGATGTAGCAGTGCATTTGCATCTTCATCCTTTTTAACGACTATGAAAGTATCGTCAACGTAGCGTACGTAAGAATGAGCTCCATTGATAAATGGTTTTAATCCAGTTGTTCTTAAAGGATGCATGTATATGTCTGCCAAAAAAGGTTCAAGAGGACTACCCATACCCATGTCGTCAATTTGTCTGTAAAAGACTCCTTGGAATACGAATTGTACGTTGGATGTACATAATAAAAGTAGTTCTCTTATGTCGTCCACTTCTATCAGTTTTTCTCTCCTGATGATCATGATATTCACACAGGATGTTTATAGTTTTATTTATTGGAATGCTAGTAAAGAGGTACTTTATATCGAGGGACACCATTTTCCTTTTTTTAAATTCAGGTCGCGAATTTCTTCCACAAATTGAAAGCTATCCTGTACAAATTGCTCCATTCTTCCTTTCATGATAGGTTTGATAATCCGGCAAAATAATCTGGCTACGCCGTGCTGTGGAGAATTAACCAGAGATAAAATTGGTTTGAAAGGCGGAAGTCTGTCATTGTTGGTCATTTTGTGAACCGATTGCGTTGAACCTACGGACTTTGCATGTTTGCATTCTGTAATAAAAGCATTTTTGTGCTCTATGTCGATTTCTTGTTTAGCTTCATCCTTCGAAATAATATGGTTTAGAACCTTAATATGGAATTTTTCAATTTTGCCATCGTGTCGCATTGTTCCTCTTCGCTTTTAAATCTGTATTTGTCGTTCAGAATTTGTAGCATAGCCTGACTATAGTCCATATAGTTCATTAACACTACGCCTGTCCCTTTGTCTGGCATCATGAATTTGATTTGTTTGTTTTGTTGCAGCTCATTTAGTTCCTGTAGATGCCCTTTGGTGACCAGTTTATTGACTATGAATGTGCGCATATATTGGCCATATGCACTTCACAGTAATGCCAAAAAATGAGGCATATGTTTTGCTGAAAAAGCCTAGCGTTCAGGCTTTTCCGTATTATGTATTTCGTGCATAAAAGAGGACAAGAAGTGCATGGTAACGGCTGATAAAAAGTTTGCACTTTGATGTACATTTAGTGCTTACTGGCAAACTATCAAAAAGTACAAATATTAAGTCCACAACCGTCATATATTTTTCGGTTAATGTGGGGTACAATTAAACAATCAATGATTGCGCGGGTGATGGTAACAATTGTTTACATCAAGGTAGGTAGCTTGAAGTCAGCACTAACGACATTGTATTTACTGGCTGTCGAATAACAGAGTGAAACTACCGTCAGTCACACACACTGACGCGTTTCGACCTTCCGTGATCATGATCAGAGTACGAAGGCAATCTGAAAAGCGAGGCTCTAACAGCAATGCAATACATTGTGCTTGGCTAGAATTTTCAGGTACAAATTGTCTATGCGGTCACAATTTGAACTTTTTGCAGCTTTCGCCCTCATCATCATTACGTATATATATATATAGTGAGTAGCATATATATATATATATAGTTATATATATATATATATATATATATATATATATATATATATATATATATATATATATACATATATATATATAGTAAAGAATTATATTTTCTCTTGTTCAACGCCTGGTTGAATGCACTGGGATTAGTGTTTAATTCGAGCTCGCAAAATTGATTAAAAGAGATGTTACCGCCAACCGGCAATCTCTTATTATTTAATTTTATTATATATATATATATATATATATATATTCTTATAATTAGGAAAACAACACAAATAACTATACTGGGAAAAATAGCACTTGTATAGATAACAGTGAACAATTTGCACAAATGGCTAACTCTCAAGTTTTCAAAACAATAATGACAAGATCTCAGACATCACTTCGCAATACTGCGAGAATGACCTTTACATGCAAACACACATACACAACACAAACACAAACGCATACACACTCACCTACTAGTCAAAACAAGAAACAGCAGTAATAACGAGTCATATTTGTCACCGATAACATAACCAATTGACAACCCAAAATGTATAAATATGTATGATTGTATAAGAGATGATTAGTATTCACGAAATAAATGGCCTTATCCACTTTGTTATTTGTGTTGTTTTCCTAATTATAAGAATACTGTGTTAATTAAAAGGGCATGGATATAATATATATATATATATATATATATATATATATATATATATATATATATATATATATATATATGGTAAAACTGCAGCCATTTAATATTCGTGACCATATAGAAATTGCGAAGCAGAAATTTCATATCAACTATAATGTATCGGAGACTACTAGACGTGAGAACCGCCTATCTAATTTTGCTTCCCATATGTTTCCAGTATGGTGTGATCCTCGCTAGTCAATGTAGCGTCGTACTCTGATGTTGGATATGAAAGTTCTAATAGCATCAGTGCGTGCCACTGGCGGTAGTTTTGCTATGTTGTTTGACGACTGGTTAAATGCAATAGGATTGGTGTCTACTTCAAACACGCAAACTTGATATAAAGAAATGTGGAATAATTTGAGTCTGAAATCCCCTTTAACTATGTGTGTCAATTGAGAAGAAGCGTCAAATTCAATTTAAGATTTTATTTTGCGACCTTAAAGACAGCGCGGCATACACAATTAACAAAAATTTTATGAAGAGGCAACTGCAAAATCATTCTGAAGACGAGCGGAATTTCAAGCAAAATGTTATTAAAACCATTAAAATATTTTTTGATCCAGAAATTATTATACTCCGGAAACGATCGACGTCAGCTATGAAATATTGTGATAATCGTGACATATAATGAAATATTTTAGCTATATATATAATTATATATATATATATATATATATATATATATATATATATATATATATACATATATATATATAAATTAAAAGGAACATCAGTAATCAGTTGCCAGAAAGCAATTATGCAACGACGCATCTTGGTCACACAGCATTTGGCCATTCACGTTAAAGTACCAGGAAGAAATGACTAGTTTAAACTTTTTCAAAGTTGCCGAGCACACTCCTGGCTATATAACTGCTTAGTAGCCTATCATACATACGACTCAACATCTTCCCGGTTTCATTCGCTAGCATAAAGCAGAATAGATCATAGCTAGACTCTCTCTCAATATGGACTACTCGTTGCCTAAGGTGGCGAAAGAAATTCATCCAATAGACCACATTCGCCCTTTGCAGAAACTTAGCAATACAGTCCAGTAATTTCCGGAAATTGGAGTCAATCAGAAGCGTATTTGGTTCGATGCCTGTGACTACCGATTGTGCTACCTCTGCCGCATGATGCGTGAAATTTTTAGTTTTATACCAAATTATGTTTTTGAAAGTTAGAGAGATATATATATATATATATATATATATATATATATTTGTAGTTATTTAAAAAAAGATCAAGTCCTTCGATTAGACATTGTTTCAATATCCCATATTGATATATTCTCTGCTTCATTGCAAGATATCCTAGACGCTTTTGTCGAACTTGAGTTGTAAAGCGATTTCATAATACGAAATTGGTACTTATTTGTAAATTAAGAGCATTGAGCTGTGTTTGTGGCGTGTGAAATGCGTTTCAAGACTCTTAATTAAATTCATCCACACATTAATAGGACTAAAATAAATATAAAAATTCAAAAATGGCAGTGCTACAAAAAATGTGGGATTAAATTAGCACAACGCGTAGAATTCAATACCTAATGGGTTTTTATATCGAGTTACGGAAGGTGTATTTTTCGTATGCCAAGGAGATGGGCATATCTATTCACCAAATGTAATTTGTAAATTTACCGTATCAAAGTTACTGTTCGAGCAATATAAGATATGCAGCCCAGTTATAAAACTATTTAGTTTATGGTTCTAACATTGTATCAGCAACCATGAAAAAATATTACCTACATAAATTTTCTATACCTGTAAGACTTGTAACTATAAAGTTACTTATAGGAATAAATCTCCAACAAACGATTTTGCAGGTTAAGATCAGCATAAAACTATTGAAAGTTTGGTAAATCGCATGTTTGCGTTCATTCCTTATACTTTTTAGCCAATTTGTAGGAATTTCGGAGAAGCGAAAATTAATTCGAGTTACACCAAAATTTGTGCACACAATCTGCCAATAAATCGCAAAATTGAGCAAGTAATTTTCCTAAAAGTGTTTGATAGCAGAAGTCATTTGTGTAACACATTCGGGAAATCATTTTCGTATACTCGAACAGTGAAACGGAATATTTGGGAGCGCTCATGAAAACATGTCATATGTAATAATACAAATTGTGCATATAAAGTTAAATTTTTTGGCTAGCTCACGAAATGCTTGATTAATGCCAAGATTGAATTAACAGTCACATGGTACAACCAAAAAGTTGTTCAAGACAACAAAGACAAAGCACATATTTAACCCAAGGCTATTATGGCTATATCCATTGTGCACTCAACCAGAACAAAACCAATCTAGATAATAAAGTGCACATTCAAACGACTTGTAATTTTACACAGTATAATGAAAATGTGTACAAACAAAATATTACCATACCAATGATTTCTGTCCTATAAGGACAAAATGGGGACGACTAGATGAAACTTTACGCTGTATGTGAAGCCCACAAGATTTCACCTTTAAATAGTTGATCGAAGCCTGAAAATAGCCGTCAGTGTGCAGCTTCGGTGGCATTGACGATAAATTGCATGACTTTGAGCAAAACGCTCCTTGGATGTAACCACGGTTTTGGCATATCTGACCACCAATTAAGAGTTCCCAGTGAGGGCGTATCTAGACCTTATATGTGGTGAACTGCAATCATTTTTTAGGGTTTCCTTTCTTATCTGAGCAATGTCATGCGAATTTTCTTTTGGTTAATTATATTGTTGTTAGATGGTAATTTGAAACAAATTTTACTTTTCATTGATCACAGACGTTAATCGAAATTGCCATAGAAATCTAGCAAACGCCAATAATTCAGAACAGAAATTTAAAAAAATGCATTTATAATGTTAAACAAAGCGCCATATTTGCTACAAATATTTATATTCTAAAGTAACACTCGCATTAATAATTAAAGTACGTAGTATCCAACTATTTCAATTTAAAATTAGAAACCGACTGTTTTAAGGTTAACATTGATTAACTTAAATTAATACCAATTCAGATAATTAAATTAGTAATTACATAACTTGCTCAAGCCTTTCAACACCAAATATCAAAAATAAAATTTGACAACCACTCAATTTTATAATACTAGTCACAACTGGCTCAACACAAACAAATAATTAAGTCGCATTTGTAATAGACAACTTTTTCAATTAAAGCCAAGTTAATGATTTAAAACAAAAATCCTTATTAAAAAATTATATATGTGAATGAATATATATCATTTATAGATTGACGCTATATATATATATATATATATATATATATATTTCGTATTACGAAAGAAACATTAATAACAAAGTGGATAAGGAATATACTTTGTAATATTCGAAGGCGATGAACATAATTAAGAATATATATTTGTATAATTACATCTCACTAAGTTTAAAAATCAATAATGAATCCATATAAGTCAATATATATATATATATATATATATATATATATATATATATATATGTATATATATATATATATATATATATTCTTATATATTCTGTTAATTAAAACGGCATGGATATCATATATATATATATATATATATATATATATATATATTGGACTAATGTGGATTCATATATATATATATATATATATATATATATATATATATATATATATATATATATATATATATATATATATATATATATATATATATACGTCGATAACTGTCATAGTTTTAATTTTCTTAAATCAAAATTAATATGATTTATTTGTCCTTAATTATATTTGTCATTCTGTCTGTTCTTCCAATTATCTTACCCCCGATCCCAGCGTCTGTTCACTTATTTTCCTTGGACACTACCTTTAAATAAATTTTATTCCAAATATGTAACGATAATTTGTAACGGATGGATGAAAATTGAGATAATTTTTTTTCATTTTAACTATAAAAACCTACTTTCGCATTTGTCAGTAAAATTTAAATAATCTATTTTAAATTGAAAAAACAACATTAGATTTTTTACCATAAAAAAGGCCATATGTGTTGATGTGTTTTTATGTAAATGCTTAAAAATAAGCCTATTTACTAATTATGTGAAATATGCAGAAATGTTTTTTGATACGCCATAGGCAAATAGCATGTTGGTCCATTTTAATGGTCTTGAATGAGAGCGTATAATTAGTCTATGCGTTTAATTAGTGGAGAGGTCCAAAATCTATGCTTAATGAGCCATGACTAGTTGAGATTTATATGCTCTGCGTCTTTTCATTATTAAAAAATAACACACGTTTAATACTTTTAATGAACTCAACGAAATCCTTTGCTAGTATTTGACATATTTTTGTTGTTTATTGTTCAAAATTTTCTATGAAAATTGACCATCATTGATGAGCTCACTCTGATACCTGGAGTGGCTGTACACGCATTCCTAACCAAATTCGGAATGAACACGTGTAATTTGGCTTGTATATATTGTTGTTATTAATCTATTAAAGATAAAATCACTCACTCGCCTATATTTCTACAGTAAACCTGAAAAAAACATACAATTCTTAAAAACTAGTGGAAAACAGTTTGATACAATTATCAAGTTACGGATTTCGTGATCGCATCGGTTAATGTTGAACTTTTGTATTTACTTTGATTACTGGGATGATCTGATTGAAAACTCTATTGGCCCAATCCAAATAAAATCTTAATTATTTAAAAGGTGTGTATATCTTCTTCGATATGCAACCACATAAATGTATAGTTGCAAGCTGCATTACTTAATTTCTACAAATTTTATTAACATAAAATATAAAAAAACATCAAATTTCAGATCATGTAGCCTTCTTATTATTCAGCGATTTGTAATAGAATAGCTACAAATGATGCAGGAATTAATTACCATTCGTAGGTCGACAAAATCTTGATTCCTTTACATTTTTAGCTGTAAAGCACTCGTCACGTGAATCTGAAGCCGTCCTTACACAGCCTGTCTGGAAATGTTTTTGAATACACATTTGCCAATTTTCTTCTGGATTTTCGGGACTTCATTTTCCAACCTCATCTTCACGGTTGACACCTTACTGACAGAGAAAACAACTTGTTATCAGAAAATATTTATTCAAAAACATTTCCGGTCAAGCTGTGTAAGGACGGTTTGAGAGCCACGGGGTGCGGTAAACCCATCAATCAATTAAAGACAAGCTGTGCGCCGCGAAATGTAAAGTAATCAAGATTTTACCGACATACGAGTGCTATCAGTTGTCCCGCAACCGTCAATTATGGTATCAGCTCGAATAATGACAGCACTTCGCAAAACCTAGTTCCTTTTAATGAATATATTAAAAAGAATTTAACATCACCGTTATTAGAATATGCGGATTTCAGCGCATGCACTACGTCACAGGTTCTGTGCATATTGCAGGATTGTTTATGACCACTATAGCTTTAAATGGATACATTTTCATTTCACGTGCACGGCAGGCTGCATAATAGCGAGACCAATATTCCGTTTCAAATTAAATAACATAATAAAGTAATAAATTGTGTTGAAACCAATAATGATTTATTCAGTCTAAGCTTATATAAGTATTATTAGCATTAGTTAAAATTTCATTGTATTTCAATTGTTGTAGTTAGAGATACTTATTACTTCTTAACGTCCGCCAGTGCATTTTCATGTCGCTATATGAAACAGTTATAGATGCAATTTAGCATCCGTATATAAAACACAATGTCAATAAGAAAAAGTAATCTAAAAAAATCAATGATAAATCTCGATAACATCCAATACCTATGTAAGTTTACATGTATGTATGTGGCATTTACGAATTTATGTATATCTGTATGTAAATATGCAGGTACAATTGCATGTAAGTACGAACCCATGTATGTATGTGTGTATGTATGTATGTATTTATGTATGTATCTCTATGTATGTACGTATGTATATATGTATTTAAGTATATACGTACGTATGAAGGATTGTATTTATGTATGTATGTATGTATGTATGTATGTATGTATACATGTATGTATGTATGTATGTATGTAAATATGAATGTATGTATGTATGTATGTAAGTATGTATGTATGTATGAATGTATTTCTATATGTATTCATTTATGCACGTGTGTTTGTATGTATGTATGTATGTAAGTATGTATGTAAGTATGTATGTAAGTATGTATGTAAGTATGTATGTAAGTATGTATGTTTTTATGTATGTATGTATGTATGCATGTATGTTTCAGGGCTGTGGCTGTGTATGTATGTTTGTATGTGTGTGTGTATGTATGTAGGTAATTATGTATGTATGTATGTGGTTGTATGAATGTATGTATTTATATATGAATTTATGTATGTATGTATGCATGTATGTATGTATGTATGTATGTATGTATGTATGTATATATGTATGTATGTATGTATGTATATATGTATGTATGTATTTATGTATTTAAGTATGTACGTACTTATGAAGGTTTGTATTTATGTATGTATGTATGTATGTATGTACGTATGTTTGTATTTAAGTATGTATTTATGTATGTATATATGTATATATGTATGAATTTATGCATATTTATTTATATATGTATGTATGCAGTATATATGTTGGTATGTATGTATGTATGTATGTATGTATGTATATATGTATGTGTGTATGTATGTATGTATGTATATGTATATGTATAGGCTGTATGTATGCATGTATGTATATGTATGTATGTATTTATGTATGCACATATGTATGCATGCATGTATGTATGCATGCATGTTTGTATATATGTATGCATGTATGTGTATGTATGTATGCATGAATGTATGTATGTATGTATGTATGTATATATGTATATATATGTATGTTTGTATGTATGTATGTATGTATGTATGTATGTATGTATATATGTATGTATGTATGTGTGTATGTATGTATGTATGCATGTATGTATGTATGTTTGAATGTATTTATGTATGTATGTATGTTTGTTTGTATGTATGTATGAATTTATGCATGTACGTACGTATGGGGGTTTTTATTTATGTATGTATGTATGTTTGCATGTATGTATGTATACATAGTTGTATTTATGTATTTATGTATGTTTGTATGTATGTATGTATGTGTGTGTATGTATGTATGTATTTTTGTATCCATGTACGTACGTATGTAGGTTTGTATTTATGTCTGTATATATGTTTGCATGTTTGTATGTATGTATATATGAATGTATGTATTTATACATGAATGAATGTATGTATGTATGCATGTATGTGTTTATGTATGTATGTATGTATGTATGTATGTATTTATGTATGTATTTATGTATGTATGTATGTATGTATGTAGTATTGTAATTATATATGCATGTATGTATTTATCTATGTACGTACGTACGAAGTTTTGTGTTTATGTCTGTATGTATATTTGTATTTATATATGTATACATGATTTTATGTATGTATTTATGTATGTATGTATGTATGTATATATATATATGTATGTATGTATGTATGTATATGTGTGTGTATGTATGTATGTATGTATGTATTTTTGTGCATATTTACGTACGTATGTAGGTTTCTATTTATGTCTGTATATATGTTTACATGTTTGTTTGTATGTATGTATGTATGTATGTATTTATTTATTTATGTATGTATGTATGTATGTATGTATGTATGTATTTATGTATGTACTCACCTATGAATTTTTGTATTTATGTATGTATGTATGTATGTATATATGAATGTATGTATGTATTTATGTATGTATATATGTATGTATGAATGTATGAATATATGTATGCATGTATGTATGTGTTTGTGTATGTATGTATGTTTGTCTGTATTTTTTGTATATATGCACGTACGTATGTAGGTTTGTATTTATGTGTGTATGTATGATTGCAAGTTTGTATGTATGTATTTATACATGAATGTATGCATGTATGTTGTATTTATGTACATATGTATGTATACCTATATGTGTGTATGTATGTATATATGTGTGAATGTATGTATTAATGCCTGTTTTTATCTATGATCTTATGTAATTGTGTATGTATTTATGCACATTTATATGCTTTTATATATAAAACTTAACTTGAGAAGTGTGGGCTTAAAATTTGTTGATATTGTCGATTTTTCGAAACCATAGATTTAATAATATTTACGGAAATGTTGCATATTGTATATAAGGAGTTGGTTTTGCGGTATTACCGTCGACGACCATACGAATTTAGTCACATTACTGCTTGAACACACATATGTATACAATGTCTTACCGACAAAATGGTCGTCATTTCTCGGCCTAAGGTTTAGAGGGTAATGGACGTAGTACAGACTCCTACTAGTGATTTTTCAGTTAGCAACAAACGTGTGCATGCATCGTATCACAACTTTTAATAAGGTTTTTTTTCGGTAAATCTTAACGGCCAACTTTTTCATATCTTGTTCTCTTTCCGCAATTAAAAGGACGTACGGAATATTATGCTTATCAACCTGATGTAGCACATTTGTCAGAATAAATTTCATTTTCAATTTGAGGAAATTTATCCGGCCACACTTAAATTGCGGTGGTCCAATATTTTAGTTGCACACAATTTGCAAGTAAAGCCAAGTAGTTAACTCGTGCAATTTAATCATGCAACTTTTCAAAAAGGGGTTCTGTTCAAAGGAAGTGTTTAAAATTTTTTAATTATTATACTTAATTCTGCGCCAAGTTTGACGTCTTGCTGTGTGGTCGAGCAAAGATAGTCGGAGTTGAACCTTATATATGATTAGTAAACTAATATGTGGAGCTTTTATTTTCACAATTCAGCTTACGTTAATTTAATAAATGTAATCAACAGATTCACAATACATGGGTTTCCAGTGAAATCGTTGATTTCTCAATTCGACAGTCAGGAAATCGTTCTTTTGCCCTTCATGTCTATTTGGCTTGAAGCACAGTTCGGTACCATTTGATAGGTGCATATGGTTGTAAAATTTATCGATTCTTTTCTAAAGTATTCCATCTAGTTGTCGTGATGCAAATTTAAATCATAGCTTATTTATATTTCATTCACAGAAACATATAACTTTTATTTGCAATCGTTTTAAATGTAGCGCGTTAATTTTATGTAGGCTTTAGTGCATAAGCAGGACTAAACGTTAATGTGATCACCAAATCCGGGACCTACGACAGGCACCAGTTTGTGTAAGAACAAGTGTCATTTGGAGAAAATAAATTTCTAAAATATAGATGACCTGAAATATGTGTGCTCACATCCTAATAGAAATACGCATAATCATAAAGAGTGGTAAAAATGCGATCTATAAAATGAATAAACAAGAAAAATATGAGAACAACAAGCACAGGTGGGCAAAGTATTACCAGAAAAAGAAAAGAGAAATATTCTTCTACCAACTTTCGTTCAAGAAGTATTTCAGGCAACAAATCAAGCGAAAACTTGCGAATTTACGAGATGACCAGTTTTATTTTGTTCAAAATTAGACAACAAATCAAATAAGGGAGTTTATAGCAATCATCTGGATTTGGATCCGAACTAATTGTCATTTCGAAAGATCTAGAGTTCCCAATAGCAAATGAGAATATCGTGATGATACTATATATATATATATATATATATATATATATATATATATATATGTTTGACAAAGAAGAACCGTAATCCACGGAATAAAGTTTATTAATAAATATTATTTCTGTCAGTATCTACAAAAAATATTTTGCATCTGTTTGTGGTCTTTTCGTTCACACACTCATGACTGCACATTTTTCGTAGCCAACCATATTTTAATTGTGAAAGTCTTGTTATTACGCAATTTATAGTAGTTCTTTCTCGTAAAGCAATGTTAGGCGTGATCGCCTTCATTTTGAATGTGTCCGTAATTTGTTTGTGTGTCGGATTTAGAGATACACCGCTTAATAAAATAGGTGTCTTTATAAAATTTATGTTCCAGTTAAACTTGAAATGTTCTTAAAATAATTTTGCACGTTTAAAGAAGCATAAGCCTTAATAATTGATATAAATTCAAAAGCCGGAATCACTTTTCCAGCTTCTGGCTTGTTTAGAACCGAAATATTATTTATACTGACAGCGTGCCCTGTGAGTAGAATATGTTTAGAAATTCTTGATTTGTGTAAAGCTATACCCCTTTTCATTAATTCTAGTACTATCTTATTAATATGACAAACTGTAAATTATATTAGTTCAAAAGTAAATTTTAAAATTAAGAAAATTTAATCGTCAATTTGCACTGTACTAAATGTCTACTAAATCATTAATTTTAACTATTCAATAAAATCTAGAATTTTCTGAAAGTTAATTTTCAAATAATCAGGCAAATTTCTGATTTGACCAAATACGAATGTTGTATGTAAAGACAAAAAAGCAATTTGGTATAATAGGTACAAAGCCGCATTTGTGTGATATTCTACAAATTATGCCTAAAAGTGTAGATCGCTAATAATTAACTATGCCTTTAATTTATACAAAGATGTTCAGCCATTTTAGAACATGTGGATTAACCTTTGGTTAGATTGAAAAAAATAATTTGATTTATAGAGAGAAATTATTGATGCGTCAACATTTTTCGCTTCTAGATCTAGTATATAAATCCAAGTAGAGAAATATTTTCACAGGTCAGGAGGCCTCAAGTTAATCCATATTGACTATTATAAAAAAAACCCCAGTTGGAAAGGAATCTAAGAGTACATAAATTAATCGCTCATTAACCTTCAAAAAAGAAGATATTTACAGATTAACCTATAAACATTAGCAATTGTCAGTCTATCAACTTTAGTCAACTGATATGCGAATATCTTTAAAATTCTAGATAGCATTATGCCAATCCTCACAATTTATTAAAATTGAGAGAATTGGCTTCGTAAATATCGTTAATAAATTTAGCCTATCGCCTATTCGCATTTTTCTGTTTCCTAGAATTATTCTCAATCCTTATTCTTATTGACGTTTCACAATCATGGAATCGCCATTACTTGTTAGTGTATACAGAATCCTATGGGATGCTCACATGTCCAATTTACTAAAAATTACACTTCAACGTACCAAATATGTAACATTTTTTCCGAAATGAAATCGCTTTCTGTTCTTTACTGCCAATAATAGTTTGTCTATTTCCGTATGTTTACATTGTCCATTAGAAAGCCCGTGGCTAATTTTCTGTTACTTTTAAGTTTGACCAATTTAATCCTTTCCGGCCGTTATGAAAGCTATCAATAAAGAGTTTATATCATTACCTGCCATAACCTGTCTGAACGACATGATAATTCATCATTCATAATTTGCACAGATGTCAGTCAGACTTTTTCCGTGCAATGTCGGTAAGTGAATAGTATTTTCATAAATTATATAACTAATCAGATGTAGAAGCTACGGAATCAGTAGTTTTAAGACATCTAAAAACACAAATTTTGAAAGATATTTCTCTAAATTCGAAAATTTTATATGACATTCTGGGACCGTGATTATCTTGTTCATGATTCAATTCGATGAACTTATTAACAATTTCAAACTTCCAAACCACAATTTTGGTTTTTAAATCTAACGTTCTATATAGGAAGCTTGAGGGATGTTGAAAAATTATTTAAATCAAGGTTGCAATCTTGATATAATAAGACTAGTGCTTATATGAGAATGGATAACCAGTATTCATTTAGCGTTATTGCTGCTCGCCCAACCAAAGTTCGTTTAACTATATAAATGTCCAAGTCAATACTATTTCCCCGGGTAGTATGGTGTCTTTTCGATAATGGTATATTATAGGTGGTTAGATGGAACTTTAGTTCTAAAGAATTAACAAATGGAGTAAACCTAGAGGAAAGTCTAACCAATATACTTCATTTGGTATATAACTAAAAATTATGTAAAGTGCATCATGGTGTCTTATTAGTTATAGCAGTTGATTATAAAAGAAACTTGGTCAGATTCGATTACTGTCCACGGGAATTTTTCGATAGAACGGGAAGAAATTGCAATAAGTACAATCTAGTCCACAGGATGAATTGAATTAACACAATCAAAAATATTGTCTGTTTGGAATGACAGAAATATTACTCATTAATAATTTCTTTACATGAATTATGGTTCTACTTTCACATGTTTAAAAAAAGGGATGAATTTACTTACTATAGCGGATATATATATATATATATATTTATGATTATCATAAACACTAAATAAGATGTTGCTAAAATATTAAAACTACAGAAAACGTAGTTAATTAATTTACATTGTCTGAGTGTTCATAACATTTATCTAAACTATTCTAAAATTCGCCTTCAAATTGTTTTAAAACCACAAACTTTAAATAATTGATGGTTGACTTTCGCTAAAATCTAGGACTGTTATAACAAAAGTTTTAATAAATTATTATAGGAAAATATGTAATCATCAACATGAACAAAAGCATATGAACCTGTTGCGTGCAAGCTGTTTCTACTTACTTGTTACACAGCAAAGATGTGGACCGAAATTCAAAATAATTGTCCTTAAATACAAGATAAAAACTGCATTTTGATCTTCTAAGAAATATATTTTTAACTAATCGCAATTCAAATTTTATAGGGAAAATATACAATGGTATAGATATACGAGATATACTGTATATATTTGTATTTTAAGAGAATGCCAGTATTAATAAAAAGTACAAATACGATTCAATAATATGAAGCATTATTTTAAACTCTGTATTTTATATATAATAAGGAGTTTAACATTAAAAAAATTGATACACACATAAGCCTTAAGCAGCGGTAAGGTATTTGCGAAAAAGTTCAATTACTCATACCGTTTTTTAGTATTCTTAAGGCAAAGTAGGCTTGGAATTATATGAGAATGTTTTTAGTATATTTCGAGAGCGACAATGTGCTTTTTACCAATGAATTAGAGTAGCATACTAACTACTTGAAAATTCGCTTACTATAAACTAATCAATGCTCTAATTCTTAACATATGCTCAAGTTTACTTGATGTGATTTTTCAGACTTACATAAATTTTGATGTTATAGTGGTGGTAAAGTCTTTGGTACACAACTTTCATTGATTTTCAATACATGGGTTTCAGGTATAGATTATTTTAACATAAAATTTCGTACCAACTTTCATTGATTTTCAATTAATGGGTTTCAGGTTTAGATTATTTTAACATAAAATTTCGTACCAATCCAAATGACATTCCATTTAGCGTGAAATTAAACGTTTTATTACAGGCTGGCTGATTTGATACAGAAAATGCCTAAAACTTTAAGAAATCACACAAGAATTGCAATAATTCTTGCTGCTTGATCAATTCTCTAAGATTTGTCAAGAATTTTTAAGTCAACGAAAAACTAACAATACAAAAGAAATTAATTCAATAGCTCATGGAGTATAAAACTTCGTTATCTTAAGATCAACTTGACATTTTAGTGTTCCTAGATTTGACTATCTGTAATATTCAGACAAACTAGTCAACTATGAAAATTTATCGCAATATAAAAGGTTTACATGACTCCGTGTTCGGGTGGCCCAAATTTTGAATATTGTTGCCAAATAAATGACACAAGAGTAGTGTGTGTTGACTAATCGTCTTGAAAGCCTGCATGCAAATTTCATTAAGTGTTTTATTTTCTAATAGGTATCTACGCAAAAGAAGCATGAAACTATCAGATGCAATTTTTCCTTTAATTAAGATATTACTTTGCGTATACAACGAGACTTATAAATTAATTACTTCTTTGGTCACAAATTTTATTTTATTAAAAGGAAGCAACCCGTTTTGCAATTGTAGTCAGTTCATTGTGTTATGCCAATCTGTCGTTCTGATCATCAAATCACCGAGAATTGTGCATAAAAATACAAAATTTTTCTTACACAAGACAGATATTTCATGCTATATTTCATCTGAACTATAAATAAAATCAGATAATTTAAAAAAAATTAATATAATTTCACAATAAACCGTCTGGCCGTTTCTGATGTAGAAGCATGGTACTATGATCTACTACATTTTCTGTAAATATTTTATAGTGCACCTCTATTGCGACTACTGTGAAGCCTTATATTCAATAGTATATATTATTCAAATAACTTTTCCATGAAGAATCTGTAATTTTATAATTAAACGAATATTGGTCGCGCGTGCGGTGATGACGTTTAACTGTGTTTAAGGTTGCGATTTTGATTTATAAAGTTGACCCATTATGTACATATATTTGTCAGTATAAACTAGATATTGTATAGTGTGGAGAGGGCAATTTATCTTGTAGATCGGTTTCTTTCTTATTGAGAACTCATCACATACTGTCCAGAATTTGCCGCGGTCAGGGCTCGAACCTGGGCACATCTGCTTCGGAACCTGGTACCCTAACGACTGAGTCACCTTGGCGCACACCACACACATTTTGTCATTTATATACTAACTAATGTGTCTTGGTTAGCCTTTCATTTAGGTAGAGCCTATATTGCGTAGTATCGGTTCGATAATGACAGATTGGGGATAGTTAGTTGGAGCTTTAGTGCTAAATGGATGCTATATAGGCTCTGCCTAAAGGATAGGCTAACCAAGACACATTAGTTAGTATAAAATTGAAAATTGTGTTTAGTGTGCGGTAGGGTAGCTCAGTTTAATAGAGCAACAGTTTCCGAATCAGACGTGCCCATGTTCGATCCCTTACCGCGGCAAATTTTGGACAGTACGCGATGAGTTCCCATTAAGGATGAAAAAGGTTTACTAGATGAATTGCCCTTTCCACACTATACAATACCTAGTTTATACTGACAAATGAAGGTACATAATGGGTCAGACTGTATTTTGTTTGGGGCAGCCGATATAGTTCATCATTTGAAATTTAGATAGTGTAACAAAAATAATGCATCCTAAAGTAGTTTTTTTTATGAATGCTGGTTATTAAATAAAGCTAAATCATCCTGTTTTTTTCTAGGAACTAATATGGACAGAAATAATTTGTACTTTTTAGAGAAGATATTGTTAAACCACTTTGCGGTTTATTACCTTCTTCTTGTGACGCGACGCAATGTAGTTGCATCCACTGCCAACCAGATTATTTCAGATATTTGATTTTATTTTTAAGAAGTCTTTTTCAATGGAAAGCACATCACACAAACAGTTCGACAATCTATATGTTAAGTGAAAAATTTATTTTAAACTGTTCCATTTATAATTATACTCAGATCAATTAGGCATAGCTGGTTTTTTTAATAGGTAATTGTATTCGAAAATTGGTTTTTGTATGGGTCTGCATGTGTACAGTCATCGTAATTAAATTAGCGTGATTTAATAACAAATATTGACGGCTCACTAGTTAAGCCTATGTCATACCTGTGTGTGTTCTCGTTTGTTTTGGATTGGGCAGTAATCAATAAACGCACGTGTACACTCATGTCATCGAAATTACAGCGATTTAGCAACATCTGACGATTCACTATATAAGTGTATGCCACATCCGTGTTTGTGTATTGGTGTGGGCGTTTGCTCAAGACTGAGAAATAATCTGTTACATGTAATAAGTGGCACGTGAAACTAAAATAATATATTTCATTTCCTATCTGCAAACGTCAGACCTATTTTTCCACATACTTTATACGAGTGGCATCCCTGTGTGGAGGAGGCCAGATTCTGTGAACACACAGGGTGCATAGATTTAACAGCAAATTATTAAAAGTTAGCAAAATTTAATTAGAAAAAAAACAAATGTTTTAAGCTGATATAAATTTAAAATATAAATAAAAAAGGGCTCGCAAATAAATTTTAAAATAGCCTGCTAAATAAAGATAATAGTAGTAATGCAAAAACATTTGCCTTTTTCCCCCTCATACAAACATAAATATTTGTTAGAAATTGCGACACCAGCAACAGAACCTATGACGATAGATAAAATAACATTGCAAGTAATCAAGGACGAAATTATAATATAATCCATAAATAAGTTATTAGCTATCCAGCATCTTATTCTTTTACCTGAGCGAGTTTCTGATTCTGATTCGTGCGACCTTCGTTGCCTAACATTATTTTGATGTTGTATTTAAACGGTTGTTTCATTCATGATGCCATTTCTAGATTCAACTGCGATGGATAATCTAATCAATCATGTAGACCTAATACGACAATCAATTTATATGCGTCTGCAGCCATCCCAATTAATTGTGTGTCCTTTCTCTAATGTATGACGTGCAAGATCCGATCTATTAACATGGCCATACTTGCGTGTAGTTTTATGTTCCCCTCTTCTCATTTTAATTGGGCTCATAATTTCACCCAAATACATCACGTTACAGACTTTACATGGAATTTTATATAATCCTGATATGAATTACAGTTCTATTTTCTCATTAACGTTGGTCCGTTTACTAACAAGGCTATGGTTCTGTTTATAAATAGTACGCATATTTTATTTCGATGCAACCATTTTTATTTTCCGACTTAGTTGAGAGTCAGGTATTGCCATTAACCTCCGATCATCTTTTGTTATATTTGACTTGACCTACTTCAATTCATTAATAAATTTACTTATGACGCTCATCAAAGTCATTTCAATTAAAATAAGAGGGTACTCGTTAGCACTGTATATTTCTCACTGTTTACCTATCGCAATCTCTCTGTGTTGTCTACCTGTTAATGTTAAGCTTATTATTGTCATCGATTTTCATTCTGGATTGATGATTTGAATTGAAATTATGAAGGATACCTGAGTAAATACCCTTCCTATAAATATCCCGTTCTAGTTTTGTAACATTTCTAATTATCTTGATACCCAGAAATTGTAATTCACCATTTATATTGAAGCATAAACATGCTTCAAAATACCAGTTATATTTCATTTTGCAACACTTGTAGATAATAATGTCTGCTCCCTATTCACACTAGTCTCTTTTTGAAAAGTCGGCGTTGATTCTTAAAATGTGTATCTTAGCGCATACAGTAAATACACCTTTAGCAAATTATATCAAAATAAATCAATATAAACTTTATTAAAACTATTCCTCAGTTTAATTACGATACAATTGAGATTGGCTTTGAAATTTATTATAAAAATAATTTTGTATACATTTATAGTTTTTTTTAGAAACTGTACTATTTGGTAACATTCAACACAAACGATTCAATCAATTCCTCGAATTATCCGCAGTCTAATGTTTAAAATAAACGACAAATAAATCATTATAAAAATGGAAACAATTTTAACAAGAGCTTAATAGATTTTACTCAAAGAACCAACAATTTAACCACAGGTAACTTTATTGAGACGAATTGTATATAATGCAAAAATGGAAATAAAATTGGAGAACAATTAAATAGAAATGTAGCTAAATATTCGGTTTTGACGTTTGAGTAGATTAGTGATAAAAAAACGTGATAAAAAATCAATTCTCCTTAATTCGTTAGGAAACATATATAATTTTTAAAAAGGAGGATACTTGCCCTGTTTCTCAACTTAGATCATAATATGAACATGTTATTCCTCAGCTAAAAAAGAACGCATCTATAACAAGACATCTGAAATTATGTCCGTTCATAAGGAATCATGTATAAAGTCATATTACTCTGTGAGAGGTATTCAAATAATATCTTGCGCATGTCTGCATGTAGGCATATATTTATGTATGCATGTATGAATATATGCATGTATGTATGAATATATATGTATGTATGTTTGTATGTATGTATGTACGTATGTATGTATGTATGTATGTATGTATGTATGTATGTATGTATGCATGTATGTATGAATGTATGTATGCATGTATGTATGTATGTGTGTATGTATGTATATATGTATGTATGTATGAATGTATATGTATGTATGTATGTATGTATGTATGTATGTATGTATGTATGTATGTATGTATGTATGTATGTATGTATGTATGTATGTATGTATGTATGTATGTATGTATGTATGTATGTATGTATGTATGTATGTATGTATGTATGTATGTATGTATGTATGTATGTATGTATGTATGTATGTATGTATGTATGTATGTATGTATGTATGTATGTATGTATGTATGTATGTATGTATGTATGTATGTATGTATGTATGTATGTATGTATGTATGTATGTATGTATGTATGTATGTATGTATGTATGTATGTGTATGTATGTATGTATGTATGTATGTATGTATGTATGTATGTATGTATGTATGTATGTATGTATGTATGTATGTATGTATGTATATATGTATGTATGCATGTATGTATGTATGTGTATGTAAAAAATATGTCGAAGAAAAATATATATATATATATATATAGGCAGATCCACTTCATCTTCCTGTGTGCAAAAACAAAAAGAAATCCTTTATCAGATATGAGAAATATTTCTTTCGCATTGTCTTCTAAAATATCTACTAATGAACATACCTTTTATATATAAATTGGAAAAGCAAAAGAAGATAGAAATATGTGAACATAGAGAGAGGTCAAAACTGAAACCAATCAAATTGTGTGCGTCACATCCAGTTCAAGCTCCATGCTTGTATGTGCTTATTCTGCTTACATAAATCCGGCTGCAATTTGTTTATTCATAAGGTTTCGTATGTGTTTAGCTCCCTTTTGTTCTTGCATTTAGTAATTACTTTGAATGCTACGTCTGGAGAACATACGAGCGATGTTTCGATGATGTGTTGCGCAATAGCAGACGTGTATTCACCATTTGATTTAAATCAGGCGTTTAAGTTGCAATGTTCTCTTATTCGAGTAATTAACCGTCTGGTCAATCGGCCTACGTAAGTTGATCGTCAACTTGCGCATGTATATTGGTAAATAATATTTGATATCGACATTAACGGCTGTTTCTCTTTGATTGCTGTTAAAGGCAAGTGTGTTACCCTAAATAATACTTGTAGTTTAGCTGCATTAAATGTGCGTGTTAATGCTGCTTCAACTTTCTTTCGTGCCATTCGGGAAACTGCATCCCCTTTAAATGGGTTTTTTAGGTAGACTGTTTTCTTTTCTGGCCCATAATACGTCTGTTTCTGCTTAATTCCCCTTTTAATAATTGATTCAATTAATGGTCTGGGATAGCCATTAGACATTAAATCGTTAATTGCTTTATTATATTCATTTTCTTTAGAATCTTGACTAACCAACCTGTCAATACTTGAAAGCAAACACGAACTGTTGATAATTTATATTGAAATGGCACAAAACTGCTGTAATGCAATTACTGTGCAGACCATGTTGGTGTATGGTAAACTGTTCTGTTTAATTTACGTAGGCCGATCGACCAGAGGGTTAATTACTCGAATGAGAAAACATTGAAACTTAAACGCCTGTTTTAAATTAAATGGTGAATACACCTTTGCTATTGCGCAACACATCATCGAAAAATCGCACGCGTGTTCTCCAGATTTAGCATTCAAAGTAATTACTAAAATGTAAAAACAAACAAGAGCTAGCCACATTCGAAGCCTTATGGATAAACAAATTGCAGCCGAATTTATGTAAGCCGAAGAAGCACGTACAAGCTTGGGGCTTGAACAAGATGTGACGCACACAATTTGATTGGTTTCAGTTTTCCACACTCTCTCTTTGTTCATATATTTCTATCTTGTTTTGCTTTCCAATTTATATATAAAGATATGTCCATTAGTAGATATTTGAGAAGACTATGCGAAAGAAATGTTTCTAATATCTGATAAAATTTCTTTTTTTGCACACAGGAAGGCTACAATGAATCTTATTAAAGCTTAGGTTTTCAAAATAATATATATATTTATATATATATATATATATATATATATATATATATATATGTATATATATATATAATTATATATATATAAGCATGCGGTTATGAATTTGACATGTTTTTATAATGTTTCTGCGTATGAAGGTATGATGGAATAAATGTATTTATGTCTGAATATCTTTATGCATATATCTTTAAATTTGTGTAGTCTTAAATATTTTAAAGTATATATATGTAATTATTTAATTTTTCGTTCAATTTTTTTGTGTGCTTGTTCAAATGAATATATGTATATATTGCTCTTTGTATAGCTCTTTCTTGTCTAAAATACCATTTTATTTTCTATATTTATAAATTAGGGCGATACTGAGTAATGTATTAATAACCGATCTTTGTTTAGACTAAAAATGCATTTTTCCCTGTTTGTGTTTTTAAAATTAAATTTCCCGTATTCTTTAGAGATAACCTTCTTTATTCCTAGCTCATTATAACAATTAAGGTTAACAACTAAATTGCATTTTATTATACACCTGAAAGGCTATTCTTGTATAAGCTACAGACATTTCTGCGCATTTTCTGCGTAGTGAATGTGCTTGCGTGTCTTTGACTGTCAAGTATTTAATTAAATAGAATTATATATACGTGAAATATAAGCTTCATTGCCTGAATGTTAGTTTACCCTATACACGCTATAAATTAATTTTTTCGTTAATCTGAAATGCCGCAATTAAGCGTGTCCTCAGTGCTTAGTGGGCGGCGGCAATTTAGGACATAAATTTTTATCTAAAAAATGTAAATTTTTAAGATAAGAATATTGACATCTTTTACTTAAAATGAACATGGAAAAGAATTAGCGCTAAACAAAACTGAACTATTATTATTTATTTGCAACTACTCTTTAAAAGGATCACGAAGCATCGTATGAACAATCTTCTTCAAAAATCAAATTTCTAAATTTTTTCATTATATTGGACTGCAGGTTATCAAAATTGACATATCTGGCGCTGGGCGTATGTTATAAGCCAGAATTTCAAAATGAAGGGATTGAGAAATCGTTAGCGAATTACAAAGTCTATTTGAGTCCAAAAGTCCGATATACGTTTGACCGTTTAACTACACTGCTAATTTCCTTCTGAAATGAGTTTATAGTTTCTTTTGAATGTTTGCATTTTGCCGTGAGCCATTGTAGTTTCCCCATCGGATTTGAAAAATCAACACTGATGGAATAGGTCGAAGTTCATAAATTGGTATAATTCAAGGATAATTTTGTAAGGCTCATGTGTTAATCTACTTCTTAGGGTACGAAGATCATATGAGCAGGTCTTCAAGCCCTGCAGTGAAATACGAGCATCATAGCGCAACATGAAATAATTTAAGCGTAATTGTAAATTGCATTATTACCTGATCCAGATTACGACTAACAATAAATTGTTCACTGTTCTTCTTTGCTGGAGAACTATAACAAAACTTTTGCAGTTTCCTTCTCTGGTCAAAAGCTCAACAACCAACGAAAGAATAAACAATTTTTTTAAATAATTAATTTTTATTCAGAATTGGAAAAAAATATAACATAGGTTATTGCCATAGGGTGTAAACTAGTTCGAATTTCTACAAACGAAATGTTAGAAAAATATAAAATAAGAGGCAAAAAAGCAGGTTAGCTAACAAATGCGACTCGGAAAGCAATTCACTTTTTTAAAATTAACATTAGACTGTTTCTTGAAATAATGAAGAGTCATTCAGCATTCTTTAGCATAAATCGCGCACATTGTAATAAACTGTTTGTGTTTGGTGCATTTACGGACTCACTTATAATAGCCTTTCCGTCAGGATGACCTTGAACCTCTCTAATTCTTAGATTAAGGTTATTGCTTTTCTAGTTAAAAATCCAAAAATATCTTTCAACGTGGAATGAGAGGCAAAATCTGTGTTTGTTATACATTTTTTATTCACTGAAATATATATAGTTGTCTAGTTTTATAAATCGTGCCGCTTTGTAGGAACTTTAAATGAAAATTCCCTATTTATAGGTATTTCCATGGAACCCATTGTGAGTTCTGTTTTAGTCTTTCACTTTTGCGAAATAATGCTCTGATATACAAATCCGCCCTAAAGAGAACGATTGGCACGTTTTAAAAATTGAGGATAGCCATTGCAACATCTTACTATCCTCCTTAGGAGACGGCATTGGCACCCTACGTAATCGGCTGAGTTACACAACATAAGGTTATTTGCGCCTGTTGCTGAAAAGGTTAATGCGTGCTGCGTCCAACAAATTCAAGCGATATCGTAGACTGCACTTCGCCATCCTCACGCAATCTCTGGAACGTAAGCGGGTGCTTGAAGATTACAGGATGTAGGTTTGTCGCAAGAGGGTGAACACGTTCGTAGGTAACTGTTACAGAAATTACTGATTTAATTTATATAGTTGAATGATTTTTTAGCCTCGGAGTTATTGGCTGATCGAGCAGGCATATCCGGACTTCATATTCCATGAATGGTGGGTAAAGCTTATTTCTATTAATACGGAATTTCGCATGTTCCGTTTGGCTAAAATTAAATTGCCCGTTAGTAATTGGGGTACTAGTTACGCCTATATCACACAAACGATTTCATCTTTTGCCTCCCTCTTTCATCTCCGTGTTGGTCTGGGTGTGATAAATTGCAATTATATCGTGCTTCATTTCAAGATTATTGAAACACTGGTTAAATTTCTTCCACTAGAACTGTGCACCCTGGTCAGGGGCGATAAAATTTCACTATACCAAATCCATTACGCCGGTGCTCTTGTAAGCATATTTGAGTTTTCTTATTTGCGGTAGGCATGGGAGCTACAAAATTGATCCATCGGTAAATTTATCCACCATGGCGAAGACATAGTTATTCCTGGCAAGCGTCACTGACAGCGAACCCTCAAAGTAAGATTTTTGTGTTGAATACTCATATTTTGTGAAAATTCTATCGCAAACCTTGTGCTGTTAACAACGGG
Organism: Eudiplozoon nipponicum; assembly: GCA_029291075.1. NCBI lineage: Eukaryota > Metazoa > Platyhelminthes > Monogenea > Mazocraeidea > Diplozoidae > Eudiplozoon > Eudiplozoon nipponicum. Next base: position 108,668 of record JAQBSW010000920.1, read on the forward strand.
ACCGAAAAAAATTGAGGAACAATGCGAAACTAAAATTGACATTCGGACCAAATGGCGAACACAGCTAACGGTGCGCTAAAAAGAAATCCATCAATACAGGATGACTAGACCTGAGACATCTCTATACAATACAACGAGAATGAGCCTTAGATGCATTAAAATAAGAACACACGGGTAAATACACATAAACGCCTACAAATCAGTCCAAACAAGAAAAATAAATATAAAGAAATATCGTACTGGTTACTGCGCATAAAATCAAATAAACTATTTATAGATTGCAAAATACAAATATGATTAATTGTGTTTTCAAAAATAGGACTTTTTGGCGTGCGTTTAACTAGATTGCTGCAATCATTGATCTGTTTTATTTGTTCCGTACGTTAATGATAAATGTTCTACCTAGTACAGGATAAAATCTACAAAGTCCAACACAATTGTCCCTCTTTATTCTATTGATAGATATTATTAACAATAAAAAAAATTATTTTTAAATTTTGCCGTTCAGATACTTCAGTATCAGTATTATAAACATAGGTTTCATCTATTGAAATTTCAACAAAAGACCAGTTGGAATGTAATGTCAAGCATATTTTTAATTTTAGTTTATTTGTTATTTTTATCTCAGCATTATCTCTCAAAACATTTATAATGAATGTTTGAAAAATCAATGAATGAACAAATAAAAAATTGCTTGTATGTCATAATCTTGAGATTGTTTAGTTTAAGTTGTAATATTTTTTTGTTTACAAAGTAATTAATCTTTTATTACGAATACAAATATTACCAACTGTTCCCTAAATGCAGCAAAACTAGGTAAAATATATATTTAGATTATATACATTATGTCCTTATTTGATTATATATATAAAGAATTTAATTGCTAAAACATCTGCATTTAATTTTTCCGTCAAATTTTTTAGCTAAAATAAATTAGTTGAATTTATTTTTCTTAAGTAGCGGCGTTTATATTTATGCTGTAAAAAATTGATTATACAAATACTTATGCTTCAAATTATTATTTATTTCTCAAAATAATTTAGAAATTCACAAGGTCAGCCTGAAATAAATTTATAAATTTAATTAATAATTTTTTAGAGGATAGAATTTATAAAAAATCATGACCTTCTGACATATATAATTTAAAGTTGCTGTTTCTAAAATCTGAAGAAAGATTTAATATCCAGATTATTGTTTTTGGAAATTTTTTACAAATTTTATAAATGTTAATATTTACTACCGTCATTGATAGTCGTAGATTATGCGAAATTTTTTTAAGCCTGGTTGGATAATGCATACTAATTTTTTAAAGTAGCAATTATATTCTAGAATATCCATATTCTGAGTAATGACATATTGAAAATATTACAAATATTCAAAGAGAATAAAGTAAAGCGAACAAGGTGTGATATTGTGGTAAAAAAGCCACTGGTATTGTATATCTGTTGGTAAAAATGATTTGAGATTGAAAAGTTATAAGCGTAACTATACCTTATTAAAACAAAAAAATCTTGGCTTATTGCATAAACTGTCCTAAATTAATGTTGAATAAGACTGTATTCCTTTGCTTAATTTAAACATGTGCAACTAAATGTGTTAATTTACATGATGACTGAATATACCGACATAAGATTGACCATCGGTGACAATTCAAGTTTCAGTTATTTTTTATTGTACTGACCAGAATTAATTAAATCGAAATTTGCAGTAAAATGACCGAAATCAAATACGAAGTCAACATATAATTTATATTGCCGTTTTGCTGTCTATTTAAAGCTCTGCGTCAAATTCTTCCTTTGCTTTTGAGGACAAATCCGCAGCAAGATTTATTTTATCAGTTGGATTAACCATGTCAATATCTTGGCGGAAACAAATTACATTAGAAAAATACGCATAACCTAATTTTAATTCTCAGGGAGTATGTATTGAAAGCAGCAGTTGTACAATTGAAAAACATTTTGCCTCCTATAACGTAACTAAGAATGACTTATGTCGTCTCATAACTTTTTTATATTAAGCGGGAGTTCTGATGCCAAATTATCGAATTTCTCTTATTTTTATTCAGCATAGATTTGGAATTTACTGACATATCGACAATGAAGCTTACAAATGAGCCACAATGAAAGATAAAGCAGAACATATAATTTTCAATATATTCATACTCATTAAACAAGTGAATATATCAAATTATGATTGATGTCTGCATTTATGTTCAGTGATTTAACAGTTTATATAGCTTAAATTGCATCTGATACTAGTCTTCAAACTTAACATGAATTTAAAGTTAACTGCAAGCTGTTTATCCAATTGTAAATTTTGTCGAAGTTACACACGGTTGGTGAGCTAACTATGGTATAAGCAACCGCTTAATAATTTAATTATTTTTGCGAAAAGTCTGTACCAGATTTCAACAGTACAGAAATTGCATCACGCGAAACTGTCAATCTTTATTATTTGTATGAAATGATTATCATGCAAACACATTAGGTTTGTTTTTGTTATTCAACTGAATGTTTTGAACACTGATAAGGGATTGGAGAATGAATATATAAAGGAAAACTTGAAATGTCGTGATACCATTTCGCCTAATATTCGATAAAGCTTAATTTTTTTTAAAAGAGATTTTAACCATAAAATTTTAAATTGATATTTAGTCCCATTTTTAAATTGCTTCCATAATAATGCCTTCTGATTTTACTTTTTTCTTAAAATATATATCATATAACACATGGTGTTCAAAATAACATATTACATTCTCATATTTATTTTTGGTGAATGATAAATAGATATCAAACATTTTCTTTATTAATATGAAAAGAATTTTAATAGGAATCATTTTATCACTGTTTCACAGTCTATCTTGTTTTATAACTTGAAATAAACGTGGCCAACTATATTTGTTGGGTCATTCACGCGGATTCCCTCGGTGTTTATTATCAGTGTATCATCCAAACGAGACTTAATCATGCCTAATTCTGCATTCAAATTGTTCATTTGTGCAGCCAGTCCTTGAGTCAACGTTTGCAACCCATCAGAAGCCATTTGTAAAGGTACTACACATGCTTTATTTTTAATCAAGTACATATAGAATTTTGCTCGAATAAAAAGCATCGATTTAGTAAAACAAATTTACCAATATTAATTATTTTATGTTCACTACAGCTCGAAGTCTGCCTCCATCATTGTGCTGCCTGCTTCATCCTAATTCGGGCGATTCCGCGAGGAATTTCCGTTGATTTAATGCCAGCCGTAGATAGGACCCTTTGTGCATACCTAGGCTCAAAGGTGGTTATTGCTACACTCTTAATTACATACATTTTCAATTCAATTTTACTTTACAGTTAGCGTGTTGTCTGTTAAATAATAACAGATTGGGAATGGGCAAATAAAACTTTAGATCTAAAAAGATGTTATACTGGCTCCACCGGAAGGTAAGACTAAACAAAATTATAAGTTACTATATATCGAAAAATTGTGTGGAGCGTGCGAAGGGTGGCTTAGGGGTTATAGTCACAGATTTAGAAGCAGATGTGACTAGGTTAGAACTGTGTCCGCCGTAAATTATTCACAATGTTTTTGGAATTCCCGATAAAGACGAAACAAGTGTACTGGATGAATTGCTTCTTTATACTCTAGGATGCATAAATATAAACTGATACATGGATGTACAAAGGATTGGTGTTTTTATTATAATTGCAACCTTGATTGAAATATTTTTTATCACCACCCTCTCAATTTCTATTCATTTAATAATTTGAACATCAATAAACGGTTTATTTAAGTATCCTCCGTTTATTAATAAATTTGCAATATCATTAAATTAACTGAATTTTGCAAAACAGACGCTTCAGTGCTCCTGAATAAGGAGATTTTTATAATTTAGTTATCATAATAACATGGATTTGTTGGCTAGGAATTGCAACAAACGTGAGAAAACGATTTCAATGCATATTGCCAAATAACGCGAGTTTTTTAGATCTCTCCATTTATTCTTAAACTCAGTTGAAAAACGTTATTCAAAGTTAGAACATTAACAAGACATGGAACAAATGACATTTTGGTCAATTACCACGACTTAAAAAGGCCTCTATTTGTTATTTGTTATAAAGGAAATCCAAAACATATTTGTCAAATTCATAATTTGTGTACTATTATCAAATTTGGGGGCGTCCAACACTGTAAATTTACACGACAATTTTTGGATAATTGGCCTTAAATGAAAAATTAGTTAAACCATTATTAAGTCTATACAAAATTTAATAGATTATAAAATACTTGATTGGATAACATTTATTTGTTGGAAATATCGCAAAAATACTGCAATAACCTTCGTGTATTTTGTCAGATTAAAAGGCTAATTAACCTTACTAACTATCAATAACGACGAAAACGGATTTAGACAATTTTAAGATTTATAAATATTTTCCCGCAGACTGGAACGTAATTTCATGATAAAAAACAATGTTTGTGTCAATTTAAGTATAATTTTGACGAGGTAAGTCATTCTGTGTACGATCGGCGCTTAATACTATTTAGAACCCATTTAAAGTAATCCGAAAACTTGTCGTTGAGAAGGGGTTTCTCTGATAACATTCATGTGAGTTTGGACATAAAGTTTGGACACATAAGATTAGTTGATTCGATAAATCGTGTCAAGTTGTATCTAGTAGGAAATTTGAAGGTAAACTGAAAGTTGTTTTCAGTGTTTATTGGCACAAGGTTGTGTAAACTATAAAAATGAATATAAAATTCAGTTAAAATAGATAAACTATGGTTTCTGTTTGGAAAATATGAATAGGCAAACAGAAGTAATTTATCATATTGTTAACGCGATTTCTTCCACAGGTACACTCATTTTTGTTCGCAGTTACTTTTAAAAGACGTGCGGCCAATTTCATTTGATCAATTCATTTAGCACAGCACTGGATTGGATGTGCACTTCTTCGAAATTTAATCTATTGCTCCATGATTATCGGTGCATTTGTAAATGCAGACTGAAAAAATATATAATAGACCTATTAGTATTATATGATATAATTTGCATTTACTAAGATTAAGCTCTTTAACATACGATTAAAATAATACCGCTTCACATAAAATGAAAAATCAATTTTCTAAGTGATCTGACTTAAACCTATTCCAATAAGAATTAATACTGAAAATCTATACATCTGAAACAGGTAATTGATTAATCCCCTGATCCTTACCTTGTGAAACAATGCTTTTAGATCCGCTGACCTCATTTTTCATCGGGATATTACATTGTTTTCTACTGAACAATTTTGCCAACGGTACGATCATCACACCGAGATATAAGACAGTTATTGGTGAAGGGTTAAATTGAGATTAAAATGGTTCGTTTATACTGATTTGTAGAACTCTCTATCAAAACAGACTTTTCAATGGATAAGCGTGTAAGTCGTATATATATATATATATATATATATATATATATATATATATATATACATGCTATATCTAATTAGGAGGAAAAGTACATTAATAACAGTGGATAAAGGGATATTATTTTCAGTCATTAACTATCGCTCTGGCTAAATTATTCATTTATAAATTCTGCCAATTGATTATGCTAGTGGTAACAAATCTTACTCGCTTTTACTTCTATTTCTTGTTTTGGCTGGTTGGTTAGTGTGTATGCGTTTGTGATTGTGTGTGTGCCTGTTTGCTTGTAAAGTTCATTCCCGCTGTATTTCAAAATTATGTCTGAGATCTGGTCATTATTGTTTTGATGGCTTGAGAATTAACCATTTGTGCGCATTGTTCGCTGTTACATGTACGAATGCTATTTTTCCCAGTGTAGTTTATCGTTTCACATTGTTGCGCAAATTTTAGTTCTGCATATGGTAACAGCGCAAGTGTGGATTGCAGTGTTGAACGCTCATATTGTTTGGAAACTTCTGTCACCGTATGCGCCTATGATATTTCCACTTCAGTTTGTTGCCAGTCCGATTGTATGTTTGATGATTCTAGTCGAGGACCTGTTTGGTATTGACTGGATACCAGTAGATTGTCGTTGACTTTTGTTATTTTTGGCCAGTCAGTTAGAATATCATGTTGATGAAACTTTTGAATATTAAGGTCAGGTGCTTGTTGTTTTATATAAAGGGTTTCATAAATAAATAATAATTTTTCTGATTTTGCTTTATGTAGAATTGTGAAATTGGTCGAATTGACTGGATGCCTTGTTGACAATATATGATCGGAGATAGCTCATTTTCCGGACGGTGCCAAGCCTTTATTAATCAAATTCTGTGGCAAATGTTGCCGGATTCCGTTTATAATTTGCTTCTTCGTACGTCCGATATATGTGCTACCGCACATACATGAGAATATGTAGACTATGAATGATTTGGAGAGAATTGGCAATTGATCTTTGGCATCCAACCTCATGATTCTCTGTGTGCTAAATGTCATATTAACTTTAACACTGGGAAAGTTGTCCTTAGTTATTCTATTCAGCCGCCGTGCAATTATTGAGGCTGGTACGTCGCCTCTAAATGGTAAGTTTAGGAAAACCTGCTTGATGGTATCCTCTCTAGTACGAATCTGCCGTGGTCTGATATTGACATCAATGAAACGCTCTGGGTAGTTGTTCATTAGCAAAATTTTCCTGAGGTAGCCCAGTTCTTCCTCAATCTTGTGTTCAGAGCAGATCTTCCTGATTCTGTTTGCTAGGTTGTTTACTAAGTTTCTTTTGTGGGATTTTGGCAAACTGCTGTTGTAGTGAATGTATTTCCCGGTGAAAGTGGATTTTCTATATATGGCTAGTGTCAAATTCCAGATTTCTTCTCGAGTGAGTTTGATGTCAAGGAAGGGAAAACTGTCGTCTTTCTCTACCTCGAGAGTGAATTTGATGTCTGGATCGGCTACATTTGCTTGTTTGAGAATTTCAGACGGATCCGCTGTTTCTGCGATGAACACCAAGATATCTTCTGCTTACCTTTAGTAGAGTGCGCACTGGTCAATTATACATTTAGACAAGTTTCTTTAAGACGATACATGTATGAATCTGCCAGGAGGGATGCAATGAAACCTCCATGGCTACACCATTGATCTGGGGGTAGTATATTCCTTCAAATGGAAATTGCACGTTTTTCGCACATGCTAATATTAGGTCTTTGATGTCATTGGTGTCTATGGGGGAATCAAAAAACTCGTTTTTGATAAGGTCACACAAGATCTTCGTTGTCTTATGCAGTGGTATGTTTGTAAATAGGGATGTGACGCCAAACGAGACCATTGTATTCTGTAGAATGTTCTTCCCATTCAGTTCATTTGCTATTGCGAAGGAGTCCTTGATAGTGTTTGCGTTTATGATGCTTCGTATTGGTTGAAGTATTTTGCAGAGAAAATTGACTGGTTTATGTTGTGAAGCGTTGATCATTTACATAATACGCCGCATCGAGGGAGCTCCTGAGGCTGTCGCGGCTTTATGAGTTTTTGGTTTGCCGCACAATCTTGTGGTGTTTGTTCCGACAAAAATGGTTAATTCTCAAGCCATCAAAACAATAATGACCAGATCTCAGACATCATATTGAAATACAGCGAGAATGACCTTTACATGCAAACAGGCAAACACACAAACACAAACGCATACACACTTACCAACCAGCCAAAACAAGAAATAGAAGTAAAAGCGAGTCAGATTTGTTGCCACTCGCTTAATCAATTGAAAACCCAGAATGTATATAAATGAATGATTGTAGAGCGATGATTAATGTGCTTTTTCTTCTTAATTAGAAATATGCTATGTAATATTGATAGGCAATGGACATTATAAAGAATATATATATATATATATATATATATATATATAGGAGAGTATATATATATATATATATATATATTAGCATGTGCACTCACCTATTCAATTAATTAAGTGAAACTACAGTTATCAGAAACTGACGATTCTCTAAATAAGCCTTTCACCACACGCGTGTGTGTGTTCATTTAGAAGTTTAAAGAAATAGTTGAATTATAAATAACTGCACTTGTATAATCATGTAAGTGGTGCTAAACGGATCACCATCGATTTATTTTCGCAACCTTCCGATTTTTTGCATTACGCGTTGGTAAATGCAGTATTTTTGTGTGACGATCATGGTGACAAAATAAACAACATAACGCTACTACACCAGTCACAAAAGCTTGTCATATTTAACTGTCACGAGCTAGGCACATTATAAATTTAAATAGTTAATAAATTAAAATAATTGAGCCTCACATATAGATATTAAAAATTTGCCTACTGAAAGAAAGAACAATTAAATTGCGAAGAAAGTGTGATAATGAACGTAGAGGAATATTTATTAGTGGAACTAAGTTAATAGATACTGTTGGATAACAAATATGAAATGATGAAATTATAAGATAAACCTAACATAAGTCAAGAGATCAGAAATTGTTCTTACTCTGCTGACTGTAAGTTAAACTTAAACAGACTTTTTAAATCATTTACTTGAGCGAGGTTTAGTTTTTCATTCGAACAATAATCGCGTCGTAGCATTGATGTGTTCTGTGTTCCAAATCAAGCCAATTTAATTTCTTTCGGCTGCTTCAATCTCTCGATTTCATTCTCCTAACGCGCATGTCAAACTATTACGACTAAAAATTGATAAAAGTCTACAGCCATCCCAGTTAACATTATGTTCAGTCTCTAATATATGTCGTGCAATATGTAATGTATTTATATATCGGTTATTGCATGGAATTCTACGTCTCCATACTTTTCGCTTAATTGATTCTATAGATTCACCACAAACAACAGGTCCCAGTATTTAAAATGAAGCTTCTATATGTCTAAGGTGATTAAGGTTTCAGTTACCTTATTTCGGTTGCGATGTTTAGTGACTAGAATAACGGATTGTTTTAAAAGGAATCGAATATTTTATTTTGATTCCACCGCTTAGACTGCATAAATTTATTACCATGATTCTCCAATCCTCCTTGGTTCTTTCTGATATCATCTACTTATAATTATGATGAGGATTTTTGATGACGCTCATCACTGATTCTTCTAAAAGCGTAATGCCGGACTCATTAGCAGTGATTATTTACCGCAGTCTACCTAATTTCATCTCTCTACATTTTATGAATGTTACGCTTCGGCTTCTCATTGCCACTGATAATAAAATATCGCTTTCCATTATTTTCGGTATATATAACGTGAAATTTCGCACTAGTGTCAATATTTAAGTGAACGGCAAATTTTTTTCATATAGTCAGAAACTGATTCTTTCGCAATGAACGAAACTGAAGTGATCGTCAATGTCTACACGGAAGTACATAAAGGCATTATTTGAGAAAATTTATGGCAATAAAATTATTATATATATATATATGGCGATATATATATATATATATATTATCTATATATATATATATATATATATATATGTGTGTGTACCCTTTCTATGTGCAAGTCGCGCTGAAAATTTACGTCAGATAATGAAGCATTTCTTTCTCATTATCTCCTCAAGTATCTACTAATGAACAAGATTTGCCTTTTTATATAAATTGTAAAGCAAAACATGATGGAAATATATAAACACAAAGAGAGTGTGAAAAAACGGGAACCAATCAAATGCGTGCGTCACATTCAGTTCAAACTCAATGCCTGAGTGTGCTTCTTGTGTTTGCATAAATCCGGCTGCAATTTGTTTATGTATAAGAATTCGTATGCGGCTAGCTCCCTACTGTTATTGCATTTAGTAATTATTTTGAATGCTACGTCTGGAGAAAATACGTGCCATGTTTCGACAATGTCTATCGCAATTGCAGACGTGTATTCACGATTTGATTTAAAACAGGCGTTTAAGATACAATTTTCTCTCATTCGAGTAATTAACCGTCTAGTCGATCGGCCTACGTAAGTTGATTGACCACTTGCGCATGTATATTGGTAATTAATATTTGATGTCAACATTAACGGCTGTTTCTCTTTGACTGCTGGTAAAGGCAAGTGGGTTGCCCTAAATAACACTCGTACTTTAGCTGCATTAAATGTGCGTGTTAATGCTGTTTCAAATTTTTGTGCCATTCTGGAAACTGCATCCCCCATAAATGGGATGTTTATGTAGACTGTTTTCTTTTCTGACCCGTAATACGTTTGTATCTGTTTAATTCCCCTTTTAATAATTGATTCAATTAATTGTCTGGGATAGCCATTAGACATAAAAGAAATTGAATATAATAAAGTAATTAACGATTTAATGTCTAATGGCTATCACAGACAATTAATTGAATCAATTATTAAAAAGGGAATTAAACAGAAACAGACGTTTTGCCTGAACTAAATATATATGCAAGCATAAATACACAAGTATGTATACATACATAATTAAAATGCATGTGTGCAGCACACATACATACATGCATACATAAATACATACATACATACATACATACATACATACATTAAGCATAAGCATACATACATACATACATACATACATACATACATACATACATACATACATACATACATACATACATATATACATGGGTATGATACATACATGTTTATGCAAACATACATACATGTATGCATACATGCATACATGTTTATGCAAAAATATATACATTCTTAAATACCTACATAGTTATTTAATTGCTTACATACATACATGCTTACATATATTCATACATGCATTCTCACATACATGCATACATGAATAAATATTTAATTAAACACATACAAGCATACATATATAAATGCAGACATATATACAAAGGAATCAAGCGAATTTATATTAGTTTTTTATAACTTGTGATTTTGGGAGAATTGAAGAATGCTGTCGCCAACGGCCATCAAAAAATATTGAAGACACAAGACACCTTGAATTCAGCTTTCGGTAGTCGAAACACAGACCAGGTAATTATGATTAATACAGTTTCACAATTTTTTCAATCTTTTATGCGTATTAAGGCAGATATTATATTTGAGAATATCGGATGAAACTATAAAGGAAATAAGCGAATAAATTGTTGTTTATTAAGCAAGCCTAGGTGTATCCATTTTAACAACGAATTGAGAAATCACGGTATTTCTTAATGATACGCCGCCAATAATAGATATAATATACTAGTTTAGACCAATAAATTGTACCAAACATTTCATGTGTTATATCGAGTTATTTTTCGAAATATATCGTCGATCATTTATCCAATCTGCGTAAACAAGGAAATTTTTTATGCATTATTGATAAGCTGTAGAAAGTTTATTACAGGGTCAACAGTATAATATACAGCAATTTTATCTGCAGTGCCCTTTCATTTTCCAAGAAAAACTTAGAACAGAAGTGCGAAATTTGCAAGTAATAAAAATTTGATTTTCATTGTGATATTAATTCTGACAGCGAAAATGTGTTTCTAGTGCAGGGATAATCATGACTTACAATTTCTGGTTTCAGGCGGCAATGATTATTTCTCGTTTTAAGTTTCATTCAGTCTAAGAGTGGAATCCATTTTTATATAGCATGAATATTATTTAGAAAAGCAATAAAAATAATGTTCCTTGTTCGAAATAATGCAAAAAGAATGCAGAATGGAGCAGAAGCTGCTAAAATAATAAATCCTTTGTCCATTTAAAGATTTTTCCGGTAGAGTCAACAGTTATTTAAATAAAAATTGTGAATTTATGATAAATCCAATTAGTTTTTATTTAATTAAACGAAAATTGGTTGTATGTGCAATGAATGCAATCAAGGTTGCGATTTTTATATGTACACCTGACTCATTAAGTACATACATTTCGAGTAATAACTAGGAAATGTATAGTGTAGAAAAGACAATTCATCAAGTCGACCGGTTTCGTGCTTATTGGAAGCTCATCACGTACTAGCTAGAATGGTAACATCTGAGATCCACCAAAAAGAACAGACTAACCGAGTTACATTATTTATTATATAAATGAAAATTGTGTTTAATGTGCGGCGGGGTGGATTATTGGTTGGAGAAACGCATTCCGAAAAAGACGTGCACATGTTTAACGCCTATTCGAAAGATATTGCTTGCCAGATTATGCACTATATCTTCAAATTAGTTAACATTACATACAATCAATTGCTAGTCATGGTTCTCAATTTTTGCATAATGTTACACTCGAATTATACCTTAATTGTTCCTAATTTGATGATGTATATATTATTCTTTTCAGTCGAACTTTCTGATATTGATATATTGTATTGTACAACTAGTGAGATATACCTATCTACATGAGATTAATTGCACAATTATTGTGATGTGATAATTATTTTAATATATATTGTACAATTTCCAATTTTATTATTTGATGGAATATGTGTGGTTTGAATCCAAATAAAGATATTCTATTCTATTCTATTCTATTCTAATTAAGACGAAATTGGTCTACTGGATGAATTGTCTTTTCTACACAATACAATTCTTAGTTTATACTGACAAAAGTCGGCATCCCTGATTCTAAATTAAAAAAAATATATTTAGGCAGTAGCACGGCAAAACAAAACTACCATCAGTGACAGTTATGGATGGATTACTATATGGTTTGGTCAGTATGATTGCTCATAATCTCGATTTAAATAATTGTTATCACCGCCCAAGACAAAACTTGAAAATAGTGAAATTTTTATATTCGGTATACCAGCATAGGCATAAAAGACAGATTATTCTGAGGCCTAAAATTAAATGAATTTCGTACAACATTATTCATGTGAAGCACACCGACTTATATATTATAGCATCTGAATTGTACACAAATTTTTGACTAATTGGGAAATTGAGACAATTTATAAAAGTAATCAAACACAGGTTGCGCGGGCGGTGATAACAATTAATATAATCAAGGTTGCGATCTTGATATAAACACCTGACACATTATGCAGATACATATGCAAATATAAAGTAAAAATTTTATAGTGTAGAAAAGGCCGTCCATCCAATAGACCGGTTTCGACTTTATTGGAAACTTATCACGTAAAGGTCAGAATTTGGTGCGGACGGGGATCGAACTTGGGCACGTCTGCTTCGGAATCTGATGCTCTAATGAATGAGCCACCCTGCCGCAGGGTGAATAAAACTGGTGTACTGGATGAATTGCCTATACTACACCATACAATTCGTAGTTTATATTGACAAACGTATTTGCATAATGGATCATGTATTTCTATCAAGATCGCAGCCTTCATTATATTAATTGAAACCATGGCTTCAATAAATACGTAATAGAAATGTGTTTAAAGGATTAACTCATATTCTGTGGCATCGTCAAATTGTGGAACTTTATACCATATCAAAAGATAAATTGTCATTTCACAATCGTTTAGAACTCACAGTCTGCTTACAAAAACGCTTAGTTTAAATTCTGTTAATTCTTGATTCTATCGAGAAATGCAAATACGTAGTAAATTAAATATCAATAATACACAAAATTTAATTATCACTCTTTTACTACTTCAAAATTACATATTACTTTAATCATGGTTTAGAATTTGATATGAACCCCTGACCCATTTTGTACGCACATTTTCATTATAAAATAAGTATTCTGTAGTTTGAAAGAACCTATTAATCCAGTTGAGCGGTTTCGACCTTATTTGGATTTCATCACGAATTGTCCAGAATTTGCCACGGACAAGGCTCGAACCTGGGCAAGTCTGCCTGCAGCAAATTCTGGACAATACATGATGAGCGCTTAATTGAAACGAAACCGGTATACTGGATGAATTTCCTTTTCCACACTATACCATACTTAGTTTGTAATGAAAGATGTGGGAACATAATGTGTCTGGTGTATACATCAAGATCTCAAACTTGTTTAAAATTATTATTATCACATTTCGGTTTCTAATATCCAGTTTCGCCAGTCTAATTTTACTATTTACATAAAAGCTAAAAATGCGATAGTTCGCACTACGCAAGGAATCTGTGGCTCGTGTCGTGACAAGATATTTTACGTTAGGAATCACTCCCCACCAACTGCTAATGATTGTATAAAAAACGAACGTACGTAGATGGCGGAAGGCTGCAATAAAGCCACGTTCATGTCTGCTTAGTACTTATGCAATAAAAAATCCATTCAAGGACAGTGATTGGGTGACTAGTTTTGGTTAGTGCAGAGTTTAGATTTTAAATCAATGACTTAATTTATTCTATATGAATTATTTCGGCAGTTTGCAATCATTCTTTGATTATGATAATGGTAGTACGAAACCCTTCAGAACTCGTGACTGACATTGGTTTTATTGTATTTTGCAACTCGTTAAGACCGTTAAACAATTATAGCCTATCTCGTGTTCACGAACTAAATATAAGACATGCTTCTTTGCAAAAGTAAATTTGGAGTATCACAGAATTAATGGTTACAATTGCGATCAGCAATTATAAAGGTAGCCTAAAAGTGACAAATATTCATTTTTTCAAATATGAAGACTAATTTATTCACCGACTACGAATTTGAAAAGCAAGATTTTTAATTCTCAGTAAAAGAGCTATGGTCATTGGACGTAAGGCAGTTTCGCCCTTTTTGATTTCTCATGGTTAGTTAACATAACAGCTGCTGCCACTCTTTTGGATGGGAAGTTATTTCATCTAGAATCTACAAAATAATCCACAACCAAATCAAAACCTAGTCTTGCGTTATTTACTGGAGATTTGTAATTTGACAGTTCATTCATTTAGGTGCATTCTTTTTCATTTCTATTTCAACCTCAAGTTTAAACAAGCTAAAATTTAGTTGAAATTTCAGAAAGACACAATGCAAACAGGATAAGTGATAATGAATGAATTTTCACACACAATAACCAATTGTAGTTATGTCGTTTGAAGCTGTTAAAAGAAAATCGCAGTGACGGGATTTTTTATACTAAGGTATTTTTTCAGAGCCCCAAATTTAATCTCTTAGAATCCAAATTGTGTGATTAACGTTCTATAATTCAGAGGATACAAGTTGGCATTGATTTCAAACAAAATTCCGCACTATCAGTTTCTTATTTGTTGACTAAGACAGGTGCCCTGACACAATTATTTGATTACGTGTATGATATCAACTGGACCTGGATCCTCCTTCTAAGACAATTACCAGTAGTTCACAGATCGCTAAAAAAATTTTTCTCCGGTAAATCACTGATAATTGCTTGTAATGCTCGACATTTTCGTTTCAGTGGATGAAGAGAAATATTTCGATCGGTATGCAACTCCGTTCAAAAACAGGTCGTCATGATTTTAAAAACTACCATTTTGTGTCCGATATGCACATGGATTTAATATCATATGCTATACTGTAACACGCGGCTCCGCGTTTCAACCCATCGAGCTTCAATTTCGTCAGATCTGGTTCACCTCAGGGTCACATATGCTTATTCTGGTTTTAGACAATCTTTCTCCTAACTGTGATTTTAGTAACAATCTCTGTTAGTTTCAAGTAGTTTTAGTTGAGATTTCTTGAGCTGCAATTTTTATTTGTGATTAATAGGGTTTTCTTTAAAAAAACACACACCCGCACGTAACACGCCGGTAGCATGCAGTGGATTCCTGTGTTTTAGCTGTCAAAGCCAGGATTTATATTTTTGTATTCTCTTGATCGTTTATCAGTGACTCTAAACTATACTGCTAAGGCACTCTGGATTTATTTATCGTGATTTGTGAGTTTCTGCTTTTGTGCCTAGATATTTATTTTGTGTTAGCAATATTTTATTTTGTTGCCGTCTAGAGCACGGTCAATTTTGACTAACATTGAATTTTAATTTACTTTGTAACATTGTACATAAAAAAACGTATTATAGTTCGACTTAGCCTTCTCACATCACGACACTAGAAAGAAGGGGATGGACGTCCGCTAAAAAATTAGACTGATTATAAGCAAGGCCCACGAAAACCATTTCTTCCGACGTCAGCAACAAAGCATATGTAGGAATATCATAGCATCAGTAAATAAACCGCTACGCCACAAAATAGCTCCTACAATATTACATTTACACTACCAAAAAAAAAGCTTTTATAACTCTTACCACGGATTAATTTATTTATAAATATGATCAATTTAATACCACTTGCTCGTACAGAAAGGTGTGTGTTCCATAAGGAAAGACATAGGATTGTTAATTGGAACTTTAGGTATAAAGGTATGCCAAATAGTCCCAATTCAAAGGGAAGTTTAGACAAAAAAAATTAGTTAGTTTATTACAGAAAATTTTGTGTCGTTTGCGGCAAGGTGGCTAAATGGTTAGTTCAGCGGATTCCAAAACAAACGTTCCTAAGTTAGAGCCCTGTCCGCGGCAAATTCTGGATAGTACGTCATGAGTTCCTGATGAGGACGAAATCGGGCTACGGAAATAATTTACTTTGATACATAATACAATGATTAATTAATACTAATAAATGTATGTACATAAAGGGTCAGGTGTTTATATTAAGATCGCAAAATTAATTACTGTAATGTCATATACAAATTTTTGTGACTTAGATAGGAAGATACTCTTTGTAGCTGAGATCTTATATATATATATATATATATATATTATTTAAAAAAAATTTTTTATTTGACGTTGCGCACATAGAAACAAATTATTATAAGATATGACCAGAAGTTTTAACCAAATATTTTTTGAACGGAACTTATAATCTCGTCCACATTCATACTGTCTTTGGTTTATCCTTTTGGTCATATTTGAACTAATTTGCTACTACGTACGCAAAACCTTATACACAATTGCATATATATTATTTCTCTGCCACAAACTGTATCCAATTGTTATTTGTTTAATTAGATGACGTTATAATTACCGCGAAATGCGACAGTAAAGATCATAATACCGGCTCCTACTGATAAGGCAACAATAATCACGGCACGAATGTGCACGAGATTGTATGCTTCGTTCATGATGTCTTTGGTTTATTCGTTTGGTGAATACGGCAGTCATATTGAGATAAAAGACATTTGTCCATTTTCTAGTCTAATTCAGAGAGCGCAGTATCCTGTGTTATGCCTGATACTTCCTTCAATTTACGGCTCAGTTATAAGAGCAAATTGATACAATTAGATGATAGCAACATCAAGCTAAATAAATGAAACATTAAACCTCATTTACATTATGTAAAGGGTTTTCTATTTAAAAAAATGTATATAGCATCAAATTATCTAATCCAATTCTCTTATATCAGTAAAAAGAGATGAAACACAGGTAATAATCAAATTAAGAATATATTCGTGCTATTAAACAAAGTAGCTTTAATTTAATTGTGACGGGCTTACAGTCAAAACAGATTCCATTTTTTCCGAGGCTTCTTCTTCTATATACAGGTCAAATTCTCCTATGAGAAAGCGTTTCCTAATATCGTTCTCTTTAAGTAAATTTTTAAATCTGTTTGTTATCATATTGCAGGTTTCATTGCATATACTCTTATGTGAGTTCATAGGTTGGTAAAAAATATCTTTGCTATGTTAACTGCAACGTATGTTGACGTGGAGATTTAAGCAATATATTTGTATTCTATTAGGCTGAACGAGGTTTTTGAAGGCAACGATGTAAAACTACCATTCCTAGGAATGAAATTGGGCCAGGTTTGTTTGTTTAACTTCTTTTTCTATTTTTCACCCACGTTTGTATTGATTTATGCAAATAATCCACTAGAAGTTATTTAAACATCATTCGAAATTAGACTATTATAGTTATCTTAATGGGGTTGTTGGTCATCTTGAAATAAATTTAAATATTTTAAAATGATAATATTGATATTAATATTTTTGCACATATACAGGGTTTTAGTTATTATTGTTAATTTTGAAGGAATACAACATGATGTGTTATGTTGTTGAAATTGTATGACGGAATATATATATATATATATATATATATATATATATATATATATATATACATTTTCATATAGATATCTGGTGATGGACTGTTTAACGACAGGATCTATTACATATTATAAATTGGCAATCCAATTTATCTATTGTGCGGTCTTCTATTGTTGTGCACCGCTTACTATCCGCTACAGTGGCGCTGACCGAGGTGTAACCATACGAGCATTTTGCTAAGATACGGTTATTCACCGAGTGTTCGGTGTGAGGTTCATGGCATTAACCCGTAACGCGCATAAATTGGATTATTGGCCGAAGCAATTCCACCAATCATTCCAAAACGCTACCGAACTAAAGGACAATTTTTATTTGCAAACGATAAGTCATAATTAATTAAAGTTGACGATTTCAATCTTAAAAACGGACTACAAAGCAGTCGTGCCCAGGTTCGAATCCTGCCCTGGGAAAAATTCTGGAAATTACTTGTAGAATTCCTATTAATGACAAAAACTTTCAAGGGAATAAACTGCTATTTCTACCTTATATGATGCTTCTTTTATCCTGATAAATGTATATTCGTCATGGTTTTTCTGTTTACATAAAAAACAACCTTGATTTTAATATTATTTGTCACCGCTCGCGTAACAATGGTCAGTTAATTATGTAATCCTTAGCCATTTTTAGTTTATAGGACTTCAAATATATATAATAAGATTCCCATGTTATAATTAAATTTGATATCCCTTTCCCACATGGCATAGTGTATGTCCAATAGTAAAAGAGCGGAGATGGACATTTAAAACTTTAGGGTGAAAGTGATGCTCAGACATAATGATATAAAGCAAAATATAACCAATTATAATAAATTAATATTTGAACAAATTTTATCAAGAATGTATGGCTCGTTTTTCGTATATATTAAGTTGAATTGGACGCAAGTCGTATTTTCTGTGCCATCAGCAATTCCAAGTTTAATTTCAGAATTATTTCAGCCGAAATTTGTATAAAAATATGCAGGATATTTAAATGAAGATTGGTTGTGTGGGCGGCGATAGCAATTAGTAAAATCAAAGTTGCGTTCTTTATTTAAACTGATCCTCCATGTTCATACATTTTTCTGTATATGGTTAGCATTGTAAAGTCTTGAAAAGGCAATTCATCCAGCAAACCGGTTTCATTCCTATGGAGAACACATCGCGTCCTGCCCATTATTTGCCCAGATTGGAGTTCTGTCCGCGGCAAATTCTGGACAGTACTTGATGAGTTCTCAAAATAGACGAAACCGAACTACTGTATGAATTGACTTTTCCACACTATAGAATAATTAGCTTATACTGACAAATGTATGTACTTAATGGGTCAGGTGTTTATATCAAGATTTTCCCCCTGATTATAACATATGTGCATGATATACTAACATTCATGCAATGACCAAATAAGTTATAGCCTGATTAACATTGTAGCATCATTACGAATATTAGGGAAAAATATAAATAGTCTACAATTTGATGATTTCATAACTATATGAAATTAGATTCCTACCATTTAGCTTTCAAATTAATTTTGGAAAATTCACATTAAAAATATTTGTTATAATCAAATGGAAAAAGGATGCATTGTTACAGGTTAAACATATTTGGTGTCCATGTTTTAAATATAGCAAAGGTTATTCGCATGGAAACACAATAAACAAAGATCCTTCTTTAAAATAAAATCCTTACGTATGAGGTGAATGAATAATCGAGCAAAGAACGTCAACGTATCTTGAGATAAAATGAATCATCACATACATACTTATCTAAATAAATTTCTAGTAGGATATCTTAAATATCCATAAAGTACAATATGAAAAAATATTTTTATTATTATTGATTGTTGCTAAAGGACATTTTATTTAACATCTAGACGTTGGATATATAATGCAAAAAGAACGCATAATGATTATGAGACTTGGTCTTTCACCTTCGACAAAATCTATTAAACTCACTTGCCACAATTATTATACTTTCATACGATGGCCTACTTAGTAAGAAAATCAATTTCTCATAGTTGCAAAGATAAACCATATGCATGAAAAAAATATTTCAATAAACTTATGTAAATTTGAACAGAAATACGAACATTTTAATTCGATTTTGATGAAAGATTTACAGAAAACAAATTTAGGAAAATCTATATCCTATTTTAAATTTTGTGCAATTATATATATAGATAGACAAATTCGGCGTATTGATCTGGTTCGGCATGTTACATATATAAAACGATGGATCGTATATTATACAATATTTCCGTTCAAAAACACGAAGGAAATTAAATCTTATAATAGTTAAATTGTAGCCAAATTCAACTTTAAAATTTAAATTTAGTAATGGCAAGACGATTTAAATTTAAAATCCTTCAAACACGTGAAAATTTTATGTGATTTTCAGCACAAAAAATGCAATATCCTAGCTACAAACAACGTTTGTGTCAAATATATACGACTCAAGCCTTCATTTTTTGTAACTATATGATAGGATACAAATGGCGATTGGTAAATTTTAATTATACAATGTCTCTCTGTCTCACTACAAACCTTTACAGTGGAAAGACTATCTATCGATTTTTTGCGAGAAATTCTATTTTCGAAAACTTGCTGACTTAACTGCATATTAAAGTAATTTTTCGTAACGTTCAGAAACTGACAAACGTAAACGTCTTTCACAATTAGAAATAGTCGTTGAGAATTACTCGTGAAAATTCTGAAATATAGTTCTTTAACTCGAAAAATTTAAACCTGTAGACTTTTTGGTTGCATTCGTTGTAATTGTTCTAATTGACATTACGCAAGTAAAATGTAAGCCTTGAATAATTTACTTTTTTATTTCTTATAATTTATTTAACATCTTAAGAAACGTTGATTTAATTTGGAATCCACAATAATCATGTTATTTTATGATTCAAGAAGGTTATACCATTTAAATTTAAACTTTAAAGTCGATTTCATTTTGTTAAATTTTATTGTTTATTCAAGATATGCCCATGCAATATTTTTTATCCACCTTTTCATTTGGCAAAATATCCCGGGAATAGATTTTCATGCACGAGATACGTTTCATGCCTTTCCTAGCAATAATTTATAAATTAACATCGTACAGCTGAAAAACCATTAATTTTCATTTATCCACATACTCAAGGGTCTAATCTTGGAGATAAATATGACGTTGTCGAAATATTACACAGGATATTAGTAAAAATATGTCAAACAATCAAACATTTTCTGGCTTAACTATAAAATTGTAGTATTGCATGATTTAATATAAGCATGTATTTTATTTATTTTCATTTCATAGTTTACACGAGAATTGACTAAATAATGACGAGTGTTATAATAAAGTAAAATGAACTAAAAATAATGAATCCTAGCTTTTTAATATGTAACGACAAGATCCGTTTAAAAGAGCATACTACATCAGGTTTTACAATTTTTAATTGCGCATTTGTAGTATAAATGATAAAATTTTAGTTGCAATTTTTGTTATCAAATCACTATTCCTCTTGTTATACGTCTGCAAAATCCCATTTTCTTGCATAATTCTTTGATATAGAGAAGTTTAAACCATGAAATACTACTTCATTTTGTTTTCTGTTGTCAAAAGTTTACTCTGTTCGCGTAATGATCAACACATGTAAAAGCTCACAAACTGCTCCATCGTCCAATAGCCCAGTCGTTATAATTATCGAACTAAAATAATTTTAACAGATTCCCGACTACCATTGATTCCTTTAAACAAAATTTCTGTCCCACCAACAGAAAACAAAAAGAAATTAGGGTCTTTACTAAACGTATTTAGAGATTGAAAATATGTCAAATATTGACAGCTATTCAAGATTCATCTTATACTTATTTCAAAAATAATTTTAAAAAAACGGCCCACGATTTTACTACGTATGCGTAAAAATCATATATACGAATAAAAAAATAGTTTCGACGTGAATCGCTTACTATCTATTCATGAAATTTGTAATGAACTAATAATCGAGGAAATAGTTCAATAAAGGTGCACCCTATATATAAATATTATCCATAGTCGAAATGTGAAAACATAATTAAAAGTTTATACTGCTTGTAACTACGGTGGCCAAAAAACATCACACTAACTCACTGAAGATTATTATTGAATAGTTCGTTCTTGATTTTAACAAAGAAGCACAATATATATATATATATATATATATATATATATATATATATATATGACAAAGGTAAATAGTCAAAATAAAATATATGGCGTCCGAAGCAAAGCAGATTAGATTTACCTGAAATTATTATCAATCAATGACTTTACAAACCATACATCAGAATAGCTGTACAATGATTTAGCTAGCAATCTAATCGTTCTCATTGTATAACTACAGTGGGTTTAGAACCTGTTCGAAAGCATTCCTAGGTGAGAACTGCCACATCGTCATTTAATCGTATTTATCACAGTGTAGAGCTCAATCAGCAGGCGATTCTTTGGCGAATTCTGAATTAATGAATGTTATTGGAGCTTTTAATTGCCCTTTTACATTTTTGGCTACTCGAGTCCATGCCCCTTCAAGACGCTTTACATTTTCCGCCAAATTATTTCGTGGCTAGTTGAGATAATTATTTCTTTACCTCATGTAAATTTTCTTCTAACATTTGCATAATAATCTAGAGTAGTTTCCTGATCATTGCTGGCTTTTACTTGGTACTAACTATGCATGTTGATGTCGGCTAGTAGAAAAAACAGTCGATTCTGGTACATTTATATTTTTGGATATAGTATTTAACTCGTTAAATAACCCCATCAGTAGGGTCATTTCACTTTAAAGCAACAGGTAATAAACTTCCCCATCATTTAGCCCCTTTCTTGAAACGTGGCATTCCTTATTAACGAATTTCATTATTTTAAGGCTAATGTTTGTCTTACTGGAGAGACTTAATACGCACCATGTTTACATTTTCCTCCTTTGCTATGGTAAGTGTTTGCGTTCTTCTGCAGCATTTTTAATTTTTTTAAAAATATATTTCAAGCACATAAACTTGAATCAGCTTTGATTATTGCGTTTACAATTAAATACAAAAACAGGGAAGCTGTAATTATAGGTTTCATTGCTATTTTGATATTGATTATGGCTAATATTTATTCGAGAACAAAACAGTATAAGGACCTAAAAGTCTCCTTTCTTATTAGGCATAACAAGCTTCTGATAAATTTGTAGAAATTCTCCGAGAAACTTTACCATTGTTCTAACTTCTTTGTTTATATTTATATAAATAACATATTTATGATAAATACTGTCGAGTCTATTTGGTTATCTAAGTGCAAGCGTGAGTTGAACAGGCCTTAAATGAGAATCTTTTATACAAAATGGCAGTTTGCCATCTTTATGTAAACACCAGTTCCATAATATATATATATATATATATATATATATATATATATATATATTTGTCAGTATAAACTAAGCTTTAAATAATGTAGAAAAGGCCGTTCATTTTAACTTCCAGAAACAACTTCATCTATCGAAATAATAGGTTATTTCTTTAAATCAAGTTTGCGAACTTGAAGTAAACACCAATCCCATTGTATTTAACCAGTCGTCGAACAACATAACAAAAGTACCGCCAGCCGCAACGCACTGACGCGTTTCGACCTTCCTTGATCATCATCAGAGTACGACGGCAAACTGACTATCGAGGATCAAACCGCATTGAATATATATGGAAATCAAAATTAGATATGCGGCTCTCACCTCTAGCAGTCTCGCATACATTAAACTTGACTGGAAATGTCGGCTGCACAATTTCTATGCAGTCACGAACATAAACTGTTTGTAGCTTTCGCCACATATACATATATAGGCAATAAAATTTAACAATAATTGTTTGCGCGTGTGGTGGTAACAATTCTTTAAATCAAGTTTGCGAGCTTGAAGTAAACACCAATCCCATTGTATTTAACCAGTCGTCGAACAACATAACAAAACTACCGCCAGCCGCAACGCACTGACGCGTTTCGACCTTCCTTGATCATCATCAGAGTACGACGGCAAACTGACTATCGAGGATCAAACCGCATTGAATATATATGGAAATCAAATTAAGATATGCGGCTCTCACCTCTAGCAGTCTCGCATACATTGAACTTGACTGGAAATGTCGGCTGCACAATTTCTATGCAGTCACGAACATTAACTGTTTGTAGCTTTCGCCACATATACATATATAGGCAATACAATTTAACAATAATTGTTTGCGCGGGTGGTGGTAACAATTCTTTAAATCAAGTTTGCGAGCTTGAAGTAAACACCAATCCCATTGTATTTAACCAGTCGTCGAACAACATAACAAAACTACCGCCAGCCGCAACGCACTGACGCGTTTCGACCTTCCTTGATCATCATCAGAGTACGACGGCAAACTGACTATCGGGGATCAAACCGCATTGAATATATATGGAAATCAAATTTAGATATGCGGCTCTCACCTCTAGCAGTCTCGCATACATTGAACTTGACTGGAAATGTCGGCTGCACAATTTCTATGCAGTCACGAACATTAACTGTTTGTAGCTTTCGCCACATATACATATATAGGCAATACAATTTAACAATAATTGTTTGCGCGGGTGGTGGTAACAATTCTTTAAATCAAGTTTGCGAGCTTGAAGTAAACACCAATCCCATTGTATTTAACCAGTCGTCGAACAACATAACAAAACTACCGCCAGCCGCAACGCACTGACGCGTTTCGACCTTCCATGATCATCATCAGAGTACGACGGCAAACTGACTATCGAGGATCAAACCGCATTGAATATATATGGAAATCAAATTTAGATATGCGGCTCTCACCTCTAGCAGTCTCGCATACATTGAACTTGACTGGAAATGTCGGCTGCACAATTTCTATGCAGTCACGAACATTTACTGTTTGTAGCTTTCGCCACATATACACATATAGGCAATACAATTTAACAATAATTGTTTGCGCGAGTGGTGGTAACAATTCTTTAAATTAAGTTTGCGAGCTTGAAGTAAACACTAATCCCATTGTATTTAACCAGTCGTCGAACAACATAACAAAACTACCGCCAGCCGCAACGTGGCGAAACCTACAAACAGTTAATGTTCGTGACTGCATAGAAATTATGCAGCCGACATTACCAGTCAAGTTCAATGTATGCGAGACTGCTAGAGGTGAGAGCGGCATATCTAAATTTGATTTCCATATATATTCAATGCGGTTTGATCCTCGATAGTCAGTTTGCCGTCGTACTGTGATGATGATCAAGGAAGGTCGAAACGTGTCAGTGCTTTGCGGCTGGCGGTAGTTTTGTTATGTTGTTCGACGACTGGTTAAATAGAATGGGATTGGTGCTTACTTCAAGCTCGCAAACTTGATTTAAAGAATTGTTACCACCACCCGCGCAAACAATTATTGTTAAATAATACGTTATTTTGCTGTCTGTCGTCTCTGTTTGCCTCTAAACCAGATTGACGCACTCCGACATAAAATAAAGTATAATTTCAAATCATTGTTTGAATAAAAATTATGCTATGATAACATAATATAGTCTGTGTTATATCCCGTTGTTTAAAAAAAGTGTATTTATACAATATCCTTTTCAAATGTTCATGGTTATTTTCATCTTTTTCGCTAATATTTTATTGCTACACTGATATGTTAAAATATTCTCTATCGCTCATAAAAGCGGCTCCATGAGTACCTGCTTGCTGTTTATCTTGTTGATTCCTTATTCCTGGGATTTCTCTTATAATACAATGAGATACTCTTGGTTGAAATTGTCGAAGAATATAAATATTTCCGTTAAATATCTCGCAGCCATACTTTTCATTTGTTATTGATAAAACAACTTAAGAATGAACCACAAAGCCATGTACAAAACACAAAAACGTATAACTTTATTGGTAGATTTAACGATAATGATTTCAGGCTCGTTAGTCTGCAAATACACAAAGCACCTATTAGCCGATAATTATTAGTTTTAATTCAAATTTAAAAATATGCAATATCACGGAATAATAAACCGCCCGCATGACAAGATGCAAAAAAATATACATCAGACAAAAGTGTTTTGGATTGGAAGAATTCTGGTAAGCCCCATGTTAATGCCAGTGCGCGATCATATTTTTTATGTTAGCGTGGTTCTGGATAAAGATGATTTCATGAATTAGCTTACAAATGAGGAAGCATACAAATCCACCTAGCCTTAATTGAATTATAAAGCCATTTTATGGTATTTCATTGAATGACGATTGCCAACATCTTGATATAAATACTTGTCCAATTATGTTCATTCATTTGTAAGCTCAAACTAAGCACTGTATAATGTATATAAAAGGCAATTCATCCAGTAGATCGGCTTTGTCCATATTCAGAACTCATCAGGTACTGTCCAGAATTTTGCGCGGACAGGGCTCAAACCTGAGCATGCCTGCTTCGGAATCTGTTACTCTGATCACTAAATTGGGTTGCGCAGTAGTTGGTAAGTTCCGAATAAGGACGAAACCGGTCTACAGGACGAACTATCTTTTCCACATTATACAAATATTAGTTTATACCGACAAATGAATGTGTAAAATGGGACAGGTGTTTATATAAAGATTACAAGCTGGATTTAATTAATCTTAATCACCGACCTCACAACAAATGTACGATTAAGTTTATAGACGTGTTCAAATTTTCACAAGACAAACCATGTTTATTTATAAAGGCATGTGAAAAATCAGTCTTTTACGCTTCATTGCCTCTTCGCGTTTATATTTTAATCAAATATGCACCGGTTACCTCTTCGTGACGAGTTTGGCTTATACAATTAGTTTTATTACTTATCCATTTAATATGGTTGTTAATCAGTAAGAACCCAACGCAGTCGGTAAACTTTCTGGAGAACAAAAATGCAATACCTTATTAGACAATATATTTACTAAGCTTCTTTTTCTATTTTAATGGGCAGTAGCTATTGAAATGCATAGATTGCCCTACCAGTCTCTTTATGGAAAAATTATCTAGACAATGTGCCATATAGGCTTTACATAATAGAAAGACTAACCGAGAACTGTTCGTCAGTATATAGCTGAAACTTGGGCATAGCGTGCGGGAGGGTGGTTCAATGCTTTGAAAAAAGACGCCGAATCAGTCGTGCCAGTTTTTAAGCCATATTCGCGACAAATTCTGGACAGTACGTGATAAGTTACCAAAGAAGACGAAACCGGTCTTGTCTACAGTATTTGCAAATAATGGATAGGTTGTTTATATATCAAGATCGCAACCTTGGTTAAAATAATGGACCTTAGATTGCTTGCACCTCCCGATCCATAACGACAGAACCAGTACCTCTGTCTGGTCAGGAATGAGACGTTTACGGTCTTTCGTCACTTCTTGCGAAGCAGCCAGATTTTCTTTACTAAACGGAGATTTGTTTGACAATGACCACTTTAAATATGGATGGCAATTGTCAACGAAGTTAACTTTAGCCCAAAGTTGGATAGCTGCGTTATAGGTTTTTGTACCAGGCAGCTGGTTAAATATTTATTTAAGCACTACCTCAGTTTCTATATGATATTTTTCATGAGTGTAAAACATTTTTCCGTTAGCAACAGTCACAATTTTCACCGAAATCAGTTTACACTTCGATAAATTAATTAAAATCTTGTTCAGATCGAGTGATTTGTTGCTTGTCTTGATTTTCAGAATCACATTATCAGAGAATATAAAATTTTTATTTATGTCAATGACGAATTTTGGTCAAAACACACAAAGATATATATATATATATATATATATATATATATATATATATATATACATATATATATATATATATATATATATATATATATATATATATATATATATATATATATATATATATATATATATATATATATATATATATATATATAGGAAAATTAGTGATGTGCAGCTGGCATTAAAATGAAACAAAATATATTCGTGAATATTAAGAATGATGGAATTACTGAGATACCACAAATTTTTTAAAAGGTTTCGATTTAATCGTTTTTAGTTTGTTTTCTCTAAGGAGGATAGCAAATGTTTGAAAATTGTCAGAATATGCAAACGAGGGAAAATTTTTTACTGTCTATGTATGTTTAAAAAATTGAATGGTGTTTGTCTCATGTCCACAGAGTTGGTTTAAATATATAGGTTTTCAGTACACACGCAAAGAAGTGATTGTTAAATTTTTATCTTTATTGCGTGATATACTGACAGCATTCAGAATTTATTTATGACGCAAGGAGTCTTAGGTCTTATTTAACTATCAGTGGAACTAGTATACATTTCAATGTCATCCTAACCACATGTTTAAAAAAGTTACGTATGAAAATACTTACATACATATGATTACAGATCTGCAATACCGTGACCAGTTGATCGTGCTAGTTTAAAGGGAAATCAAATATTGTCTCCAGTCTTAAATAGCATATGAGCACATTCAAAGATGGCTAATTTTTAAATAAACATACTGCCTCAATTGTCACAAATAACTATAATAAAACACAAATAGTTCAAATTCTGATCGTAAAAGCTGACATGCATTAAACTGAAGCGTTCTTGAATAGATTACAAAACGCTCAAACTATTTTGACTACGCATTTTTCATTTATTCGGAAGAAAATGTTGGTCATTTTTTAATATGCTTTTATTTGAAAAGAAAATTTTTTAAATATCTGATATTATTAAGCCTAATGCACCTGCAACAAAATTATGAACCGATTAGTAACTAGTTATTATTTTAACTTAATTTACGTGATCTTTTTGCCTTGTGTCCATCATGAAATTCTGCAAATTGAATCCTGATTAAAATATATAACTTAAAATATTCCTAGTCTTTTTTATAATGCACAATTGCTACGAATATGACATTATCTTGGTAGAAAATATTATTATTTAACTTTCTAATTTGATTTTAAATTCAACTAAACCCTCTTCTCTCCAATATATTGCTGTTTATACTATTGGATGCCTGATCAATTAATTTAATTTTAGGCATTATTTAGAAAAAAATTTGGTTAGTATTGGGTCACTGGTTGTGCAGATGCTAATAAAAATGTTGCTTTAAAATCGATTAACGTATTGTTTTACCGAAATATGGCAGCTTATGATATTGAACCAATGATATTTCTTCGTTGTTAAATTAAAAACGACATCTGATCAATCTCGATGATTTGCGCTTATTATCTTAAAATATATTGAATATTCGCGACAATCCATGATTCAATAATACTGTTATTTATTCAGATAGTGAAATTTTTCCAAAGAGTACTGAACTGAACTATCATGAAGTCCAATATAGATTCATTTAAAAATTTCAACTTATCTTTTAACAAATGCAAATATGTGTAATAACAAGAGGAAACTAACCGCGATCAAAATTCTTAGGACCAGTAAAAGGATACAAATGAGTTTGTGGGGCCTGCATAAAATATATGAAACCCCACGCACCACTGTCATAAATTAATATAAATTTGTACGTCGTCGGTCAACATCATAAACGAATAAACTTCACACTAAATATCTACAGAATCAAAAGTTGTTTTAAAACGAAAGAGGAAACCTTTTACACAAGGAAGCTGCTCAATACAAGGATGATAAAAATAAGTAATTAAGCCTGCAAAATGAGTACGGCAATAATAATACGAAATGATTTTATAGCAACGGTAGGAAATACAAAGGACTGAAAACCATGTACATTTATTGATCTTAGATTTAATTTAATATAGTACGTTAAATAATGGGTTGATCTAAAAATTCGAATTCTATTTGATATTTTATTAGGAGCCGGTATTACGCCTAATATCCACTATATATGTGGGTAAGGAATGTAGGGAAATAGGACGGTCACAATCTCCTATACGAATGGGTAAACTTGCAGAAGTCTTCGAAAATGCGACCTTAAAATCATCTCACTATATATATATATATATATATATATATATATATATATATATATATATATATATATATATATACCAAGCCTGTAAATAAATAAATATATATATATATATATATATATATATATATATATATATATATATAGATATATATATATATATATATATATATATATATATATATATATATATATATATATATAGATGCATATATATATATATATGCAAGCCTGTAAATGGTACCAACACTATGGCTAATGTGTGTATTACCTATTACTCCACGTTTACAGACTTGGTTTATACAAAATAATGTCTTTTGTCACATATCCTTTAGGTGGAGCAGATATAGCATATCTTTAGACCTAGATCTACAACTAATCACGCATAAACTCTCTTAATAGAAGATATCACGCTAATTGTATAAATGTTCATGAAATGAAAATTTATACAATTAGAGAGGCATTGATTGCGCGGGCTTTGATAGCGATTATTAAAAGCATTATTGTGATTAATATACAAACACTGGACCCATTATGTTGAACCATTTGCCAGTATAAACTAAGCATTGTAAAATGTGGAAAATGTGATTTGTCCGTTAGATAGGTTTAGTCATTTTGGTCTCTTCACGTACAATCCAGAAATTGTGTCAGACGTGGCTCAATACCGTGCACGTCTGCCTCGGATTCTGTTGTGTAAACGTCTGAGCAACAGTGAATACGTGATGTATAAAATGACAGAGATCAAAACCGCAACATAGTATAACGAATGAATTCCGCATTGTTTTACAAATTAATAGAGAGCAAACTGCAACTTAAAATACATGCTCGAATATTAAATTATAAACTGATGTATTTTCAAATAAAAAAAATATATTACGTAATATGAAATCTGTATAAACCCTTTTTATTATTATTATTGACTTAAAGTAAAATTTTCTCATTTTTACACATAATTTCAGCTTGGTCGGTAAAAATCCAACACAATGCTTTTGGAATATTTGCTGTTTTAGCACAATTAGAATAGATTGTACGATATTAGATTTTATTGATTTGAAACTGGTTTTTATTTAAGCTGAAGGATACACTTGATTTGGCCCATTTTATTCAACAGGAAATAACAAAGATTAAATATGTTAAGAATATGTAAATGTAAATTTACATTTGTAGTTTCCATGTGCAGAATTATATATATATACATACATACATGCACATATATATATATATATATATATATATATATATATATATATATTAAAGGGCGCATTTAAATTGGTCCCTCATAGAGGCATTTTGTTACTGAATTTCTAGATTTTTATTTAAGTTTATCACTACAGTTTATCCGTGGTCATTTTGTTAAGTAAAGAATAATGTTCGTTTAGGTTAATTAATCGAAGATATCTCTTTCTCCATTCATTGTACCCTTCCTGTGTGCTAAAACAAAAAGAAATTTTATCAGATATAAGAAAATTTTCTTTCTCATGGTCTTCTCAAATATCTACTCATGAACATATCTTTATATATAAATTGGAAAGCAAAACAAGGTAGAAATGTGAACAAGAGAGTGTGAAAAATAGGAACCAATCCAAATTGCGTGCGTCACATCCAGTTCAAGCTCAATGCTTGTGCGTGCGTTTTCTACTTACATAAATCCGAGTACAATTTGTTTATCATAAGGCTTCGTATTTGGCTAGCTCCCTTTTGTTTGTTTTGCATTTTAGTAATTACTTTGGCGAATACTGATCTGGAAGGGAACATACGTGCGATATTTCGATGATGTGTTGCGCAATAGCAGACGTTTATTCACGATTTAAATATTTAAAATAATATAAGTTTGAGAATAAACAGAAAATAATAAACGCATTTGAAATCGGTCATAAGGCAGAATTTAATTATCTTCGGTTTTATGATGCTGTGATTAATGATATTTATGAGATCAAAATTCGGCAAGAAATTAAGGATTTAGACATATCTGTTCAATGTTCAAATTCTGCTGTGAGACATATTGAAAGAATAGTTAGTTGTACTAAGAACAGGTCGGCGCTAATAAGGAGAAATATCTTGCCGATTGATATAAAATTACAAATGTATATTTATTGGATTAAATCGATACTAAAAGTTGCACATATAAAAGATGTGTAACATATAATCCTTATGTCCTTCAGCATATATGCCAGCAGATTAAAGTTATCACTACAAACTAGCATTTCGGAGGATGTAATATTTTATAAATGCATTTCACTTGAATCAGTTGACAGGGCTAATATGAATCCAAAAAGAAAGATTCATGAAATGGGAACTAGGTCCGGATATTGGGCAATTTATTCTATCTTGTTGGGAAATAATGTGAGATGGATGGTTTCTTTTTCAAGAAATTATAATATTTACAATCAATTGCCAAAGGGACTTATAGAAACGCCTCCATCTTTCAAATATTTATGTACTGAACTACGACAAATATACGATCCTATTGATTATTTGAATTTTGATTATTATTATTATACTTTCTCATGGTTAAACAAAAGACAAGAATAAATGTGATTAACAAAATATCTCCTTGAAATTTATGTATCTGTCTTATTATGTTGGAAAGGCTATGTATTATATCGTCGTGTTATCTATCATTAAAAATAAACAATTATTTGTCATTTTTCGCATTTATGCATAAAAATAAATTCGACTAGTACTTCATTCTTTCCAATTATTGGGTCAGAGATCCTCGATGAAGAATATATTATTATTATTATTATTATTATTATTATTATTATTATTAGTATTATTATTCATATCATCAATTATTTTAAAATTTTGATTAAATGAAAAGCAGCTGTTTATCCTTATCATATTAATGTTATCAAAATTTGATGTAACATACACACTGATATCACTGCCCGATATTCAGCTGTTGATAAAATGTTTGAGAGTTAATGTTTATATGTGATGTGACGACTTTTATCTATTTTACATTTTCCAATATTGTTCTTTTTTATTTCATAGAATATCTTTGGTTTGAATCCTAAAAAAGATATTTTATTCTACCTTATTCTATTCTATTATCCGATAGGCTTCTCATTCTCGCCGTCTTTCTTCTCTACTCCAGGCCCATTTTCATTCCTTTTCATTCGGATGAAACATTTGTTGCTTCGATCAACGCCTGTTGAAGCACCGCAGAGTGTTTCAGTATGGTATAGCCGAATCGTGTACAAAAACTTCTCTAACTTGAGGGCCTATGTTACTAGTTAACGCAAGATAAACCACTATCAATTTCTCCACCATCCTTTAATCGAACTGTGGCCGTATTCTGTCTTCTTAACTGTAGGCCCATCTCTATCTTACCAATTCAGATTTAACGGATATTGTGTTAGTCTACGCTAATAAAACCACAAAAAAATTCTTTATTTTTTCAAAACACAATTTCCCTCATAAATTGTTTTACTATTTTAGGATTATTTCGACGTAATCAATACTGGTATAATGCCTAATTTAATGATTAACATTATCTTATAGCCCTGAAGCACCCATAGCTTTTCTTCTCTTTTGTACGCCTAATTCCATCTTACTAATCCGGATAGAACACTTAACTTGGTGTTCAATACCAACTGAACTACAAAAACTTGCTCCATGAAAATTTCCCTATAAATGCTTCTATTTATTCTTCTCTATTACTTGCACATCTCCACATTACCAATCCGGATGTAACACCTAATTTAGTCGTCAGCACGTCTTGAACTACAAAGAATGCCCCAAAAGCTTTAGCCGACTTAAAACCATGGTTTGCCTTATGCAAATTAAAAAATACTTCCCTTTACCGAAACCGGGAATAAAGCCTAATGTATTGTAAAAATGTTGTTGGACACGACATATTTCTTCACCATCATATGTCTGACAAGAGCCCGCAGACTGCCTTTTATAATATAAGCCAAAATACATCTGGCTAATCCGGATAAAATTCATATTTTAGTTGTAAAATATTGTTAGCACAAAATCAATTACACCATCATGCATTTGCCAACACGTATCCACACTGTTTTCTATACCGTTGATTAATCTTTATCTACCTAAATGAATAGGACGCCTAGAGGTTCGGTCGACTTCTGTTAAACCATCTTCAATTTTTCCAACATCCGATAGCGAACTTATGGCCGTAAATTTCCTACTCTTTTATTTGTATCAATCCGGATAATACATCTATTGTAGTCGTTAAAGCCTGTTGAACAACCAACAAAAATCCATAATACTATGCCTAAATCGTGCCTGTAAGCTGCCCTGTTTATTATGGATGCATTTCAATTTAGATGAACTGGTTAGCACGCATAATGAATTTGCTAATACCAGTAGAAAACACCGCAAATAGCTAAATGTACATGTAGTCAACACATGCATATAATCTGTCTACCCAACTGTAGGCAATATACCTAACTATAGTAATAAACGTCTTTTAAACCATCAAATAGGGCCTTATCGTCCTATGGACAACTTCTGCATATTACCCACCACCTCTACTGCAGACCTATCTCCATCTTCTAAATTTGTATGGAACACCAATTCTACTGGTCACGGCATGTTGAGCAGCCATTAAATTCTTCATCGTCTGTTCTAAAAATTGTATGCCTTTGGAAATTTGACACAATGCGTGGAGTTTAAGATTGATTGTGTCGCACTGAACCAAAATTTCCAGAGTTCGGTATCTGACAACATAAATATCGAACACTTATTCTAAGTACTTACTTAGGACAAATCATATATATATATATGCTATATATATATATATATATATATATGTGTATATGTATATATATGTAGCTGATGAAATAGTTTAATATCCAAACTAATTTATATAAAATATAATAAATATGCATTATCTTAATCAGTTTAGTGTATTTAAGATTAACTTGCTTTATGGATGTTTTTCCGCTTCAATTATTAAATTTTCGATAGGGAAATGTGCAGAATAAAAATTCGCGTATATTCATAGTGTTAATTGAATCAATCTATAATATTAAGCATCACGGTGTTAAAAATATCATATTCTTAACAACGGATCTCATGCGTATCTGTTTACTTGAAAAATAAATTGGCACAGGAGTGCATGTAAAACAGAGATAACAAAAGAATTGATAATGAAAGTCGCGTGGGGAATAGTAAATCCACATATGTTTTACCGGATTATAGCCAGTGTATGTATAAAAGTTGTACTTAATATTTATCTGTGAAAAATGCTATTTATATTAGCAGATGTTTAATTAAAAAACCACCCAAAGCTCAATCTGTTTGGAGTGCGATTTTGGCACCTGATAATTTAGTCTATTTCGATATAGTTCTCTTCTTTGAAAGCTATGTTTAGTTTAATAAAAACTTTGATTTAATTGTTTAAAAATTTAGTAGTCCAACCAATAAACGCGCGTTCTAGTGCTTTTAACTGGTTACAAGTAAATAAAATCATACTTTTAAAATGTCGAATACGCATCCCCAATTTAAAGTAACAGCAATCGATTGTTTGTAAAAAAGACTTTTAGTTGTGTATTTAGCATCCCATTAGGCATTGATAGTTTATTTCCTGAGGTAAGTGTTGGAAATAGTGCTCCTTTTGCGAAAGTTAATTTAACAGAAAATGCGATTCGGTATTTTTACTACATAAAATTAAACAATACTTGATTGTGTGTGTGGTGGTAATACTGCATTCAACTGTTGGTATTTTTGCTATGTTGTTTAAAAAATGGGATTGGTTTCTAGTTGAAGCTCCCAGACTTGATTGGAATAATTTTACTACATGTTTACCGTAATAAATCTTTTGGTATAACCGTTTAGCATAAAACATTTCTGCACACGACTAGCTTAATGAGAGGAAATTCTTTCAAACGAATCGGATTTGTTCTGCTGTCAAATGTCCGTTATGGGAATCCGAGTCTGAGCTATTGGAACTAATTTTCTGCCTACTTATTACGGAAAACAAATATAAAACATGTTTTTGTTTGTCCAGTTGCAGCAATCTCGTATGGCTCATAATGAGCACCTTCGGTTTTATGAAAATAAGTTGTAAACTTGCATTTTGTCAAACCGAGGCTTCGTGAAATGTTTCATATTGCCTGTCAACAATACCCGTGAAAGAAGATTAACGAAAATTGTGAAAGCAGAAAGATAATTTAGATGAGGAAAACTGATATGAAGATTCCACAATGCACTCTCGTTTATAAATATTGATTAGCAGGTTCTGGGATTCAACTCCATTCATTGTTGCATACATTAATATTATCATTATTATTATTAGTATTATTATTATTATTATTATTATTATTATTATTATTATTATTATTATTATTATTATTATTATTATTATTATTATTATTATTAGCGATTTATCAAAGTGAATTAGCACATTTTAGTGAAATATCCACACAAACTAAAAAAGCTGTTTTTGCAAAAAATGAAAATCACTTTCGTCTATGGGGTTTGCGATATTTTTATTTAATCAAAATATAGACAATGGTTCATCTGACGTGGTAATGATGTCTGCTGGTATTTATACAAATTTATTATTGAGCTTAGTCATTAGTTTATTTGAGCACCGCAAATGTAGTTTTTCTTTTTAATTCAATCATATAATTTTTTAAATAGAAAATAAAAATGGCACTGATATTAAAGGAAAATTCTTTCCTCCTGTTCGCAAATGTATCTAAATATATAATAACCATAATAGAATATTGCAAAAAAACAAAATGAACTAAATACTAATTCAAGTTAAAGTTATATAATGGCAAACCAGAAGTTAAAACACGTGCTGTAAACCATTCAACTTTTATTTGACCACTTTATAGTCAAAATGTGCTCAAATTTACTTTTTTTTAAATTTAACTCTAATGAAAGTATGTTACGAATAGTAGCTTGCGCAATAAGCACCGCTTTTTCCTATCTTTCATTGAAATGCTTAAATAGCTGGTATGGGCTGTAATGTTTGTATGCAACGTGATCTGTGTTTAGGAAAAATCTCTTTATACTAATTTATAGATATAAAATTGTCTACAAAATATATTATTTAAAGCATGTGTAGTTTCGGGTTAATTTTAAAGTAAAAAAAGTAAAGAGGATGGGTATTACAGATGCCGTCAGTTCCTTCATTTCTTCTGTACATAAGAAAAGGTAAAACAAAATTTAAAATGAGTCGAATATGATTTAGAACTTTTTGTATGTTTGTGTCTTTGAATTTGAGATTTTTATCAAAAATGTCTAAATAGAATCCCATAAAGTAACTGCTATAACTGCGTTTGCTTGTTAAACAATGTCAGATTGGAGAACAATCATTTTAAAATTTATTATAAATTTAGCCAGGTAGGATTTTGCGACGGTTAATTGTAATTTACCATTCGCTTTCCCAACCAGTGAGTTCTCTCGTAATTATTCAGTTTTTACGAAGGAAAATGTACAATAATTGGTTTGAGGTGTTCAGAAAGAAAAATAAACTAATCACCTACAGTCTTATGTAGATGAACATAGTCCTGCATGTAATTTAATTTAATTAAATACGCTTAGATATGAACGCAATCTGGCATATTAATACATAAATGACGCACGCTTAACTGACATGACTGAAAATTCGATTATATCATTGTAGATTAATTTGCTTCACAGTTATATACTCACACACTCTCATAAATAACGCGCGATTATCTAGTGAAATATCAGTAGAAGATATGATATATGTCAGTTAGTTAAAATGAAGAAGTTTAAACAAAATATTTGGCTTTCTGTAATATTTGTCAATTGTCGTTTTAATGAAGAGATGACAAAGACACTTAGAAAATTGTCTCGAATTATTCGGCATCAAAATTTGGACAGGCTAAGCAAACACCTTGTTGAGCATAAAATATAGATCAAGCACATCAGGCATAAGTGTTGCTTTATTTATTATAGCGGAAACCCTATGTCTAACAACTTTCTTTTCGGAATGTTTTAACACTGACACGAAAAAACTGGTAGATTTAAATTGAAATATTCTTATAAGAGCGTATGTGCAGAAAATCCAGTATAATATCAACGTTTCAAATTAAAAGTATATAGAAGAATAATTTTTCCTAACTCAAATCCTCATCTCTGGGTAGAATTTCAATGCTTACCAGAAGAATAGAACAAAGATTAATTGAACGCAAGGGCGTAGCCTTTCGTGGTTTTCGTTTCGTACTTATGGGCGACATATTGCTGGAGCCATTATTACGCCCTATAACCACTTCATGTTTAAGTGAGTATTGTGAGAAATTTGGACTTTACTATGTCCAATATGAATGTGTAAAGTTGAACGTTGTATAAAACTTTGAGTTCATGCTGACTTTGGTTTGTTCCGTCTGATATATTTAGCCAATTTGTTACTAGATGCGCTATATTTAAAACACATTGCACATAAATTAGATCTCCGCAACAAACAGTGTCTAACTGTTATATATATATATATATATATATATATATATATATATATATATATATATATATATATATATATATTTATTTGAATGATACTATGATTACCGCGAAAATTGAAAGCTGATATCATTCAAGGCCAGAATGTATGGTTTTGCTGGAGTACCAGTTGTTCAAAAGTAGCTGTATTTAATCTTTTTGAGAAATTTGGCATACCTAGTAACCTATTATGCTTGTCTAAATTACGGACTCGGCGACAACCATCGAGTTAACACCATGTACGAATGCGGCATCCATTATTTTGGCATCAGGTACTGACGAAACAAACTTAGTTTTAGTACCTTTTATAGAATATGTATATATGTTTTATATACTGAGACGTCTTTTATATCGCAATGTCGAAGGATTTCGATTAAGTTAGCTCCACATTTACAGGTTTACATATTCCTATAAGAGATGGTTCATTCCAATTTTCTCGAGATCCTTACCCAAATATATATTGGGTATATGGCGTAATAATGGATCATATTGGTGTGCCGCCAATAAGCATGAGATTATAATTTCCGTTCATGCTGTCTTTGGTTTATCCTCCTGGTCATATTTAAACTAATTTGTTACTAGTTGCCTAACATCGAATACACAATTGCATGTATATTAGTACTCTGCCAACTGGTATGATGCCATGATTATCGCGAAAAGTGATAACTGATATCGGTTCAGGACAGTGTTATGGGTTTGCTGGAGTAATAGTTGTACAATATTAGTTATAATTATTAATTTTGGTGAAATTTAACGTAACTAGAAACCAATTGTGTTGGTATCATGTACGGACTTGGCAACCACAGAGTTGATAACATTTTTGAACTCAGTAACCATAATTTTGGCATCAGGTACTGAAAAAACAATCTTAGTTTTTGTAACCTTTACAGGATACACATATATGTTACATATACTGAGATGTCTTTGAAGTCAAATTGTCGAAGACTTTATATTAAGTTAACTTTACTAGGGCAGGTTTACAGATTCGTATAGAAGATTGCACAATCCTAATTTCCAACATGCCTTACGCATATATAAAGTGCGTAAATGGCGTAATGCCGGCTACTACTGAAGAGTCGCCAGTTAACACGAAACGAATGTGCACATTAGATTATACCTTGCCTTCCTGTTGACTTTGGTTTATCCTACTCATCATATGTGAAATATATTTAGGGGAATGATGTTAAGATTACCGCGACGAGTTATATCAGACATGGATGAAGTCCAAAGTGTATGGATTTGTTGAGGTAACAGGTTTACAGAATTTGTAATTCTAATATTTGTGATCATTAGCATAACTTGAATTCAAATGTGTTGGAGCTATGTGTGCACACGGCAGCCATAGAGTTTTTATCAGGTACTGACACAACAACCATTTTATTGGTACCGTTGATGAACTCGTAATATAATTTATATATAGTAGGTTGGCTTTGATGTCGCATTGTTGAAGTCTATAGTATGAAGTTTCGCTCCACTACTGCAGGTTTACTTATTCGTATGTAAAACTGTTACGTTGAATTTTGCCATATGACTTCTACAAATACATGGCGGGTATAAAGCATAATACCGGCTCCTAATAATGTGCCGCCTAAACGAACGATACGAATGTTCACACAAGATTAAACCCTGTATTCATGCTGATTTTGGGTTATTTTTCTGGTCTTATTTAAATTAGTTTGTTACCAAATTTTGCAAATACCTAAACACTTATATAGAGAGTATATATATAGAGAGAGAAAGATATATATATATATATATATATATATATATATATATATATATATACAGGTTTCAACAAACAGTAACTAACTGTTATAAATTTATTTAAAGATGTTCTGATATCCGCGAAATGTGATTAATGATATAAATTAAGACCAGAATGTAAAAGGTGTTCAGTAGTAGTTATATTATTAAATTTTCGTGAATTTTAGAAAAGCTTGAAAGCCATTGCGTTGTTACAAATATACGGACTCGGCAACCATTGTTTTGTTACCACGTAACTTTTCCCCAACCGTAACGCTGGTATCAGCAGCCAAAGTTTTGGTACCGTGCAAGGCTCAGTATATATTTATATATATACATATATATATATATATATATTTTTTTTTAAGAATAAGTTAAGGGCTGACGTTGCATTTTTGAAGACTTTGTTTGAAGCTACCTCTACTACTGCATGTTTACACATTCGTATAGATGATTCTACTGACCAATTATACCACATTCTTTACCGAAAATTTATGGTGGCAATAGGTAGTACGAGACGAATGTTTACAAGAGATTAAATCTTACGTTAATGCAGACTTTGGTTTATACTTTTCATCATATTTGTACTAATTTTTTACTAGGTGCTGAAGACCTTATGCACAATTTCTGAATGTTTTATTTACAGAATCTTTCAACTCATTTGAACACACAATGAGCATTACTAATCGTAACTATGTATAAAACTGTTAATTGACGGTTCCAATGCCTCTGCTTTTGCGTTTTGCGCCTCGGCTTAATATGAGAGAATTGTCTGAATTTGCTCTCACTCAATCTAATTTGTTTTTATACATTGACTTTATTAATAATAATAATAATAATAATAATAATACATTTATTTGGCATCAAAGGCCAACTGGCCCAACCATTGAAATAGCAAATCAAGGGTAGGATATGTGGAGGTGAGTGGAATTGTGACTAGCAAAGTATTTAATAGCAGGGGGAGGGGAAAAGTTATCATTAACATCAAGATAGTTCAATCTGGTGAAAAATAAATATAAGCGAAGTTCCATTTGACTAGACAAGATCAATTGGAGATAGTCCGTGAAGTATCAGATCTTCAAGGTGAATGTGAGATCGAAAACGAAGATGAAGATGAAAAGATGGCGGCCCGGAGGTAGACGTCAACCGTTGGAGTCCGTTGTCGTGACGAATGAATTGATGGAGTCGGCAGGATTGAGGCGAGCGAGTCTTGCAAGGATCGCAGGCATCTGTAGAACGTGATCAAGATTAAAATAAGACCAGGGAGAGTCGAAGTCCGAAGCGAACCGTTGGTGAATCGGTAGGGCTGTTGGGTTTCCGGTCCTCCGCTGAAACAAGAAAGAAAGAAAAGAGTTGGATGAGCAAAACGTAGTAGAGTATCCGCAACGTGGATATAATGGGGTTAGGAATGGGCTGAGAGGTGGTATTAGTGAATCTTGAAGAAAAGAATAAGACAAGAGAGGTAAGAAGATAGGGTGGAGTAAATGTTATGGATTGAGAAGGAACCAGTTTCGTTTCCAATCGGTCGTATCACAAAGAAATTTGTTGAAGAAGTACTGATGGGCTGCCTTTTTGAATTCGTGCTGGGGTAGGAGTTTTATGTCTGTGGGGAGAGCGTTGAA
Organism: Eudiplozoon nipponicum; assembly: GCA_029291075.1. Lineage (NCBI taxonomy): Eukaryota > Metazoa > Platyhelminthes > Monogenea > Mazocraeidea > Diplozoidae > Eudiplozoon > Eudiplozoon nipponicum. The sequence goes on from JAQBSW010000920.1 coordinate 150,232, forward strand.
GACATTAGTGGCTTTGGAGAAGAGATAGATTTTTTTAAATATGGTGGGGGTATGGTAGGCTTGGATAGAAGAGTTACTAGAACGTGTGGCGTAGTGGTGACTTGGGTGGGCAAAGTTGGAGAGTGGTAAGGAAGTTGAGATCTTATGGATAAAAGAAATGACTCGAAGGTGACGTGTGAACCAAAGCGGAAGGAGGTTAGCTAGAAGTAGGCGTTCCCTGTAGTTTTGGCAGTTCGGGAAGACTCGCTTAAGAAATCTGGAGGATACCTGTTCAATGGTGTACGAGGAGGCGTGGGTGAGAGGACAGTAGAATTCGCTGGCGTAGGAAATGAGGGGCAGAACGTAGACCTTGAATAATGTGAGTTGGAGAGTGGGATTGTTAGTCTTAAAACAGATCAGACGGGCCCATTTGAAGAGTTTGGAAGTAGTGTGTGTAAGGTGTGGGAAGAAGTCTAGGGATTTTGAGAATTGAATGCCGAGATGTTTGGCCGAATCTATTATTTCTATGTCGAGGGGTAGTTGGCAGCCGGGATAGAGCAGAATGGATCAGACGAGAGTCTCATTAAGCGAGTTTTGGTGGGATTTAGTTTGAGTCAGATTTCGCTGAGCTGCAAGTGGAGCGAGGATAGGAGCTCCGATATAAGGGATGAGGAAGGGTTGGAAGTTGTGGGGTTGCTGAATACGATGACCATATCATCTGCATATTTGAACAGCTTGAAAAGAGTGTCTTCAACCTGTATGTGTGCGAGTGCAAGGTTGAAGAGAATGGGACCAAGTACAGAGCCCTGGGGAACACCGGATCGGACATGGGTTGGCCTCGAGAGACTACTGCCAATTTTTACTCTTGCATATCGATTCCGAAGATAATAGCTGATAAGATTGAGAATATTGCCGCATATACCGCTTCTCATTAAGGCAGATTCAATTGCTGAAAATGACAGCGAGTCAAAAGCCTTGGATATATCTAGGAAGAGGAGAGTGCACTGAAGCCCTTTAGAGAAAGAAGAGTAGCAATGATCGAGAATACTAACTAAGTTGGTGGAAGATGAGCGGCCGTTCAGAAAGCCATGTTGATCATCGAGGAGATAGAAGTTTACATGAGACTTAATGAAAGGGTAGATTAGGTTGTATAGGATCCTGTCGAAGATTTTGGTGAAAGAAGGTACGATAGTAATGGGGCGGAGATCTTTAAATGATGAGATCGAGGAAGAGCCGTTTTTGGGGATGGGAGAGATCGTCGAGCAAAGCCAGTCCGAGGGAAGATAGATGGTTTCGACACAATGATTAATAACATCTGCAAGTAGAGAGAAGACGTTCCAAGCCAAGCAGCGCAATCATGCAGACTGAAACACCGTATTGATCAAATTGGTGTTTAGATTTAATGTCTTTAACTGCTTGGGCGACGGAAGCCGGAGAGACGTATAACCAGCGAAGGTTCTCGGAGTCTCCGTTGTCTACCATCTCAATAGGCGGAGTGGGAGAGGAAAATGAGTCGAGAAGATGAGTCGGATAATCGTTAGCGAAGCAAAGGTCGTCTGACTGAGAGAAGTTGATATACGAGGTTTTGGGCTTTTGCAACAATTGGTGTTTGATGATGGCGAACTTTGCCCGGGGGTTAGGAGCTGAGCGGATGCGTTTTTCGACGTGGAGCGCTTGTTTGTTGATAGCCTGTTTAATGAGCCCATCAATGCGTCTCAGAGCGAGGGCGCGAGCCAGTGACGATGTGCGTAGGCGAGAGCTGCGTGCGAGGTTGTCACGTGCCTTAAACAGAGCGTTCATCTTATTCGTCGAGTATACTTGTTGAATAGAGGTGGCAGAGTTATAGTGGGAGGATAGGATGTTATGGACTTCGGAGAAGCACGAGGAGAGGTTGTTTGGGAGAAAGAGGTTCCTCCAGTTAACTGTGTCACAGAGTCGGCGGAACTCGTCCCAGTTGGTGAATCGTCTGAAAGATTGGGTGTCTTCTCGAGGGGTGAAGGATAAGAGAGGTAAGAGGAAGGATACCTGACAGTGATCAAGATTGGGGAAGATTTCCCGAGAGCGAACATCGGTCACCTCGTTATTGGAGAGAACACAATCCAGTTGGTTGTTCCCTCGGGTAGGAAAATGCACGAATTGGTGTAGCAGGTTATCCGCAAAGAGTCGAAGCAGTGGGTGACTTTCGGAAGCTAGATTATGCCAGTTAGTCGTGGGGAGGTTGAGATCACCCACAACGACGTACCGATCAGAGTGTAAAGAGAAAAGAGTGGAAAGGAGTTGGGCCCCGCGAGTGTCGTCGATGAGTGAGATATTAGGGGGTCTGTAGACAACGCAGGTAGATATGCTTTGGTTAAGGATTTGTAGCTGAAACGAGAAAAATTCCAAACCTTGAGAGTTCGATGTCGATAAGCGTTTGGGCATAAGAAGGGATCGGACATAGGCAGCTAGTCCGCCTCCGCGACCGACAGTTCTGTCGCTACGAAGGAACGTGTATCCATGAATGAGGAAAAGGTCATCACTGTGGATGGAGGGGGACAGCCAAGTCTCAACAAGAACGCATATGTCAATCTCGTTAGAGGACAGAAAGGCTCGTAGTTGATTAATTTTAGGCGTAAGTGACCTGCAGTTGATGAGGATTGCTGAGAGCGCTTTGAGAGAGGGATGGTTAGATCGGAGAGGAGAAGCGTGCGGGGGCTTTCCGCTGGCGGGTTGAGCGAGATCTAGGGCTGATGAGGGTGACAGACCGCTTGTTGACAAGGATAGAGTGGTCAGAGTCGATTTGGATTTCAGTTGTTGTCCCGCGTTTATCAGGTGGGTGAGGCAGTTGTAGGGTTTGAAAGCAAGAGGGGGGCGAGATATCTGGGTTCGAGGGGGCACTCGGAAGGTGCGTTGGGGGGCCGAGCAAGGACGGAGAAAGATCAGGAGCTGGGGCGGAACTGTCCAGGGTGGGGACGATGATGGATTCAGTAGGGGGAGATGAATTTGATGGGGCTGGGTCGAAGTTTTGCTTGGTCTTCGTAGACTTACGTTTTTTCGGTTTCTGATTCATAGCATCTGTCACAAAGGTAACTTTTCGAGGGGATGTGGACCTGGTGGACGGGTTTGGGAGAGAAGATGCGTTATTAGGAGGCTTAGCGCGGCGTGGTCGGCCACGACGACGTGGTAAAGCTTGAGATAGTGTAGGGGGGCTGGTTGCGGAGTAAGGGCTAAAGGTGAGAGGAAGGCCTTCAAATCGGGAAGGTGTGAGTAGGGGTGGACTGGAGGAAGGTGCGTCACCAAGGAGTCCGCCGTGAACTGAACGGTTTTTCTTTGGATTGCTCCAGCCCGGAAAGGCGTGATGAGCTGGAGGAGGGGTGGTGTCCGGTGTGTGAGTTTGTGCTTTCTCAAGAGTCCTCTGTAGCAGAGCGTAGTCTCGTTTGAGTTTGACTTGTCCGGATGATAAGATGAGCGAATGTAATTTGAGATGACGAACCTCATCGTCGGACAGTCTTTTGTGTGATGAGAGAATGAAGGCTCGACCCTTTCCCGAGGAGATCTCTTTTAGTTGGCTAAAGTTTTCCCCTATTTGACTGATGAGATATGAGGCCAGATCGTCCTTTGAGAGTGGGGAGCGCGGAGACCAAAGAAAGAGGTTTCGCTTGTTGTGGTTTCGCAGGGCAACCTCCCTGGCTACCCCATTCAGAAACGCATCCGCTTGACGCAACAAATGGGGCTGAACGGAGGAGACTGAAAGGTTGCCAGTCAGTGCTCCAAGTAATCCTGTGATATCCGCCATTTGCTGTTGGAGATCAGAAATATTGGAGATAATCTTTTGGGTGGGGAACGGGGAGATGGGGGCTGGCGACGAAAGTTGGTTCATGATGGAGTTAGATAGAAGAGTAGAATTAATATTGATTACGGTAAAAGAGAGGAAAAGAAAGAGTATTGCTGAGCGAAAAAAAAAGAATAGGTATTAAAATGTAGAAATAAACGGAAAAATCGGGTGGGCTAGAAATAGATCCGTGATAACTAAAGGTAGATTCCAAAATAATGTGTAGGTAGATTCCTGGAGTATCCTGGAGAAGAAATCAGACAAGAAATCCCGAGAATCTGAAAAAATAAAAACAAAATAAAACCCGAAATCCTTGAAAGTAGAGAAAAATGTTGAAAACCACAAGCACGCTCTCTCCGGTCGTTGCGTTCCACCCGACAAATATAAATTTTGTTTAAATGAAATGTCAATGAAAAATGGTCCATTTTTCTTGTGCAGAAAATCAGCAGATGAAAGTAAAATAGTACGTAATGAAATATGTTACATATTTATACAGTATTTTTGTGTTTATAAAAATCCAATTTTCACTTAATACTGAAATTATGTAAAACAGTTTGTTTAAAAAAATTGTTTTAGGTAATTTTAATATTTGAGTAACAATTAAATGTAAATATTAAAAGCACTCTCACTTACACTAACCGTTGGATAATGGAGAATCATTAACTGCTGATCAAATTATTTACTGAAAGAAAACAATAAATATTCTTCACTATGTACTAGTTGAAAAAAAGTCATACTCATTAAATATATTTTTTTAAATTAATTTTTATATTTTCTGTTTCAACATTCAGTTCAACTTTTAACTTAATTTCTAATGAGGTATGTACGTTAGTTAAATGCATTATTACAATTAGTTGCAACTGAAATACCTTTTTTTTATTTGTGTATTGTTTCGACGTTGGCGAGTATATTTGTGCATTAAATTACACGTGAGAATTATTTTTTGTGATAAATTTTTGCTTGAATCTCAGAGGCATACCATATCTTATGCAGAAGACGAGCACGTTTTTGTTTTGTGTAGATCATTGATTTTTTGTGGCTCGATTGCCACCTGAGTCTCTTCGTTGATAACTCAACTAATGATCTGTTATAAAGGGGTTGCAGTACCTTGTATTACGGCACAGTAATTTTTTGGCCTACCTGGAATTACTGCACCTAGAGTTGTCGAGAATGCTAAATTAAAATCATCTAACGAAAAAAAACCAGCTAATTAAATTTAAATACTGTTTGTTGCGAAACGAGATTTATTTATCTGTAATAACGATACGCTAAATTCGAGCGCAGCCGGAAACTGGCATTTATTCCAAAGCAATGCCAATATTGAACGATTAAAACGCGGCACGTTTACGCTTGAACAGGCCCATTTAATTTTAAACGAATTGTTATGCGATTCCAAGTAATTTAAAATGACACGAATTTAAAGCAAATCTGTTTTTTATCAATGCACATTAGTGATAAGCAATTGATTTTATGCAATCTTGGCTAAAAGAAGTAGTAGAAAATAATGCCAGATCATATAAAAATTTAAAAAAATCAATGTAAATAATAACACATGCATCGAGGTGTCGACAACAAATTAATTATCTTCGTATTATTGTATACTCACTCATGTGTGGCATAATCTATCTGCACATAATTCTTGTCATATTTGAAAGTAGAACGAATATCTGAATTTAAGATCGTTGGTTTGTGCGTCAACTTTTGTAATCGATAACACATGTGGATTTTGATTTCTCTTATGTGTTTATTTTTATTATGGATTAATGAGACTTTTCGAAATCGCCCGTCCTATGATCATTTTCATTTTAAAAATAAACGAGTCTTCTCTTAAGTGACAAAATTTTACTAGAAAAGCTGAGATATAGTTAACATACAGAGGAATTTTAATTGTAATCACTAATTTAATTCATGCTAAAAAAATTTATTCGCGTGCATCTTACTGTTTTATTCAAAAGCTATTCATTTATTTTCCACATTCATGTAAGTTGTAAGGAAAATTGAAAATATCATTCAATTATAAAAAAAACTATTTGAAAAAATGATGAAAAAAACGAAAAAAGCGGTATTTATAATTAAGTTAAAATAATCAGCAAATATTGTTGCACTAAAAATGTAAGGCAACTTTCTCATTGTAAGAAGGAGTTCTTTTGTCAAATTCCTTTTTTCATACATACTTGAAATAATTGGAGATTTGAGAGACGCAACCCCTGTGATTTCCATTTCTAGCAAACAGTCACGTAGTTTAATGCATAGTCTTTTTCAACCTTCATTTTTAAAAATTCTGATTGCATTAAAAAAAACATTTATTAGTTTAGATTGACAGGAGATTGAAACTTGGCTATTTACATTAACTTGTCATCTCATAACCAATTATGTCTCTTGGAAGTAAGTCCTTTAACAAAGTAATACATTTGGCACATGACCTTATTATGAAAAAGCGTTAGTTAGTGATTATATTTTGGTAATGTTATTTCTTCCTCGACGGAATTTTCAGTTTATATATGTTCACAAATTATCTCGTAATAATATTAGATTTCATACGCGCTCCTAAATATGTATTAAAATATTAAATTTTGATCATTTTTACTCACTTAATACATAAAAATAAATTTATTTCAAAACTCTTAATTAAATGTACGCTCATTCTTTCAGCTTAGTTTTAAATGAACGATTGATTTTTGTTCAGTTTGGGTCATATTTTTCATGGGTGAATTGTAGCAACCAAGGTGTGCTCTATGCTAAAATTTTTCTCTTTATTTTGCACGTGGATACTATTTTTTCACACATTCGTTTGTCTTGAATCAGGACACAATTTTTCATGCAAAAATGTTCAGGTTTGCTTTTTATGCAGATGCTGCTGTTTATCATATTTCTGGTTACTATGCGTAGGCGTGTCTTTGTTCCTAATTATTCTGCTTCAGCTCTTTGTCAAAGCCATTGCCTTGCCTCTCGACACATCAGTTTATCGTCCCTTGTTTTGTCTGTTTGACATTACTGCGTCTCTTGAGGTTGTGAGTAGATTTTATATTGAAACAAGCTAAAAACTAGCTTATAAATAATTAATATCCACATTTCCTGCAACGCGAATGAAAGAAGCATAGTCTGAATTCAGAAAACGAAATATTCGCATCCTTTCTGTCAATTGAAATACTTATTACCCTAATCATATAGTTATTTATAGTAATAAACAATCGAAATATGTCAGACAATCTAATAAATAATTCAAACACTTTCTTTCGTCTATTTAATGAGGTTATGCTAATTACTATAAGGAAAATGATTTTTTACTGAGTATAATAATGAAAATTGAAAACTATCAATTTGTTTAAGTAGGTAATTTAATGAACGTATGTGTAAAATTTGATTTTTGATATCATTAACCATAAGTAATTTGTCCGAAAAATTATTTTTCTTAGGGAATTCTCAGAAACAATAGCGCATATAAATTGAACCTCCGCGTGACATTAGCGGAAATGCTCCGCCAAAAATGACTGTCACACAATTATAAAATATTGTATAATTAAATTTAAAGTGACAGCAGTATATTTAAAATGAATAGTTAAGCGATTGAAACTTATAAACATTTACATAAACTTACCGCAAATTTGCTTACAATTAATGTATACAAGTGATCAGCAATAAAGTTTATGCAGAGCTAGCGATGAGGCGAAGGAATACAGAATATCATTTTATGGAAATCAGAATCGCTACCTAGGTATAAAAATATACAGCGAGGTGTTGACAACAAATTTATTAGGTGTAAATGATCATGTACGCATTCATCCGTGACATAAATTATCTATAATTAACTTTGCCATATTTCATAGCGTGATGAAGAATGAATATTTGATTTGAAATTTGCATGGATTACATTTTTATGAGTTTTGGTGTTTTTAATCGATAGTTTGATACATTTTACATAGCATTCTCTATATGCTCGTTTTGGATTGCTTATAATATAACCATTTGCTAATCGCCTCTCTATTTAGGATTATTTTGGTTACAATACACAAGACCTTTCTGAAATATCTACAATTTTGAAGAGGTGCTCAAATCTAGCTAAAATGTTTCGCTATTTTATTATTAAATACTATTTCAGATTTTGTTAAAATTTTAATTTCTTGACAAATTTCCTATATATAAAGCATGTTGTATTTTATTCCTAGAAATCATGCGTTTAATTTTCACATTCATTGGATTTTCAAATTAATAGCAAAACTACATTTCATTGTAGTAATTATATTTGTGAATTATAGATAAACGTAAAGCAAAATCCATTTTAACAAAATGTAAAAAGTGTAGACAGGTTGTAGAAATACAACAGAAAATCCGATTTCATAACAGATTACAGGTTAAAATTGTGTAATAATGCTTTATTAAGAAAAAATATTATAATTATTAAACATCATCTTTCTTTAAATAATTTTATAATAAGCACATCATGGCAGCAATTATTGTTAGCTAACAAAATCGTTATTCAGAATACAGTTATTCTCTACAAATATATATGATGCTAACACGTAGAAGTAAAGCAATTATTGACTAAATAACTTCTTAAAAAGATACCTGTTCAAAGTCGTTTTAATAATATGGATAAATTAAAACGAGATACGTTTCCGGATTCGCTTACGCAAACTTCATGTTCACACAAGAGGACAAAAACTGTGCTTCTTGAATGAATGTGTTTTCATTTGCGAACCTGGATTAATTAAAAACACCATTCAAGAAGCATTTAACATGGAATAATAGTAGCAACGCCGTTAAATGGCATAATAAATATACACTGGTGAAACAACTATTCCTGAGGCAAGTGTCAAATACTTCCTTTTTAAGTATTTGTCTAAAACATGATCTTATTCCTAAATGTTTTCGTTTTAAATTAAATTTTATGTTAAATGCTTATGGCAAGTCACTTGAGCATGAACTTTGATTCGTGATTTAGTTAAACGTAAGATTATATTTATTAAGGAACAAACTAAATTAAGATCGATGTTAACTTCTCTTTTGCACGCAGATGATTTTAAATGCATTGAGGACTTCAGTGATAAAGCCCACAATAGAGAAATAAAAAAGTAAGAATTAGACATGATAAAAAACTAGCTGAATTGGAAATTTATAGACCTCAAGAAAGTGATAATTTAATCGGGACTAATAGATTAGTAAACCTATCAACATTAAATCTTAAAAAGATGAAGTTGAACTACTGAACCGTGGTTCAAATATGGCTATTCCTAATGAAAGATCGGTTAGAAATGTATTAATTACTGAGGCTGTCAAAACGGCACAACTTCTTCCGGATAAGGATAGGGTGAAATTTTAATTAGACGTTGCCTCAATGGTTTTAACACACCAAGAGGATAAAGTTAAGCCTAACTATGAAATTAAACGTCCCAGAAAGGATTTAGTATCAAATAATGTTATATGTCTAAAGGCGGATAAAGGATGAGCTACAGTTCTGATGAATCAATCCCATTATAACAATAAAATGATAGAACAGTTAAGTAATACTGAAGTATACACTAAAATAACAGAATACCCTACTGATAAGTAACAAAGGAAAGTAAAATTATTAATCAATAATAAGATTGCTAATGAGGAATTGGATTCGACGCATGGTAACGCTCACATTCAAAGAGATAGGAGTGCACCCAGAGTTTATGATTTAGTTATAGTGCATAAGCGGGGTAATCCTTTAAGAATTATGGTGAATGTACAGCACTCCACAACATATAAAATTTCAAAGTTTTTGTGCCATAGAATAAGAAAATATTCCTTTTTCTGAGAACACACCTTGCTTAATTCATATCATTTGGTTGAAATTGTTGATAAATGTGTACTGCATGAAAAGGATAGATTAGTAAGTTTAGATGTAGTATCTATGTACACAAATATACCGGTACCTAAGGCTCTGGATTGTTTTAAACATTTTCTAGTTGATCACCCTTTAATATTAGAAGGAAGCAAAATGACGATAGGACACGTCATGTAGATGATGTGTATTTGTATGTCCTCGACTTATTTTAAATTTTGGAAGTAATTTTATAGAAAAATTCAAGGCGTTCCAATGAGACAACCTTTGTCAGTCCCAGTAGGTAACATCTTTATGCATTATATGGAAAATAATCTGTTGGATAAGACTCCACTGAAACCAAAATTGTATCTACGTTTCTTGGATGACATATTAATGATCTGGAACCATGGCGATAATGAAATGGTAAATTTCTTAAATTTAGCTAATCGAATGAGCGCACTCCAATTAACCATGAATTACCATTTTTGGATGTCAAATTAAATAGAAATGGTCAGAAATTGGG